>CM039682.1:12877344-13114316 GCA_022537955.1 Schmidtea mediterranea | reverse complement strand
CACAATCATGATTCATTGTCAGGCTCGCTGGTACTGGCATTGGTTTCAATGGTGCTTTCCATTTCGCCTCAGGTTTTCCTTGTTGCCACAAAGAGACAATTTTTATCCATCTTTTACGGTATTTCGGACATTGTGCCAAAAAGTATTTCGTTGGTTCATTCATTGCGAGCGTTTTCTTGTTACCAATGTGTCCGCCTAGATTTCCCTTCATGGTATTGGGTCAGTAGTTCCTTCCGTCTGTTTTCGTGATTACATTAGCCTTTTTCGGCCGTCTGCTATTAGTAACCATTTTTTCTCGATTACATACCAGTGTCGATGTTCAATCCATATGTCCTTCATTGGTGGATCGTTTTCGAGAACTTCTGTTTACCCGTTTTCACGTATTCGATTATCGATTTCCAATTCTGGGTCTTCTGTGGTCTTCTCAATTAGTGAAATCGATGATCTTGCCGCGATTATCTACATATCCGTCTGACCTCTCGTCCACAATCTGGGGAAAGATGAGTCTCGACATACAGTCAGCAATTTGCATTGCTCGACCCGCTTGATTTTAACGCGGAATATTCTTGTAGTCGCATGACCCATCATGAGTCGATGATGCTTCTTTATGTTGGCCAAGCCATTTACTAGTGGCTGGTGGTCCGTTGTAATGCAGTATTCATGACCCCAAGTAGTATTTGAAATGTTTGATTGCCTGTATGATTGCTAGCGCTTCTCTTTCGGTGACTGAATAGTTTTCTCGTGCTTCTGAAGGTTTGCTATAATATCCGTATTACCGTTCCTTTCCTCATCGATCTAACTGTTCCCCTTAGTATTGCACCAGATGCGTATCGCTTTCTCGGTTGCCAGTAAAAACGTTTTAAAGTCGGGGTAAATAAGATTGGTGCTTTAATTAATTTGTCTCGCAATGTTTCAAATGCTAATTGTTGTTCGTTTCCCCACACGAATGATGTATCTTTTTTGACTAGATCTTGTATCGGTTTGGCTATGCCTGCGTAATTCTTGATGCATGAATTTCTGATAGTATCCGCTAACCCTAAGAATTCTATGACGTGTGGGTTACGTTTTTGGTGCTGGCAATTTTTGAATTTTCTCGATTTCCTGGATCTGTCTTTCCCTTTTGCTGATACTATTGTGACCTAGACTCGTCACCTTCTCTTTAAGCCCAATCGCACGAGATGGCTTTCAGCTTTAATTTCCACTGTCTTAGTCGGAAAATACTCGTATATCTTCTAAATGTTGTTCGATGTATGAGTAATTAGGCAGGTCGTCTATATACACCATGCATTGTTTTATCCCATGGGTGACGAAGTTCATGCATGCTTTGGAAAGATGCCGGTGCATTGGTTAATCCGAATGGGCATTTTCAAAACTGGTAATAAAATCTCTCCCGATGGTGAAGCGTTTTCTTTGTCTTCTTCTTTCATTTTATTTTGCCCAGTATCCGCTTTTAAATCTAATGAAGTGAAAAGGCTGCTCCTGTAACGTCATAACATTCGTTATGTCTGGTACGGATACCGGAATCTTCTTTTGGTTACCGCATTTAATTTTCTATAATCGATGCAAAATCTTTGCGTTCCGTCTTTCTTTTTTACCATGAACAACTAGGAATTGCCTGGAGCAACTTGGCCGATACCTTTGCATCGAGGCATTTTCTGCACCTCCTGCCTGCTACTTGTTCGTGCTTCTGCTAGTGTATGGTCTTAGTGCATTGGGTTCGTCTGATAGGTGGTATTGCGTGATTGTTACGTCGCACGTTCCCAAGTCCTAAATCTGAACTCGAAGATATCTTTATACTCATCAATAATTGTTGTAATTGCCTCGCGTCTTCACTTAGGAGTTCACTATCTATTATCCATAGTGTTTGTCCCCTCTCCTTCCTCTTTCACGTTTGATAACTCGATGTCTATCATGGGCGTTAATTTTCCAGTCTTTTCGTTTTCATATATTATTTTATCTTCCTCATCAAAATTCGTATTTAATGGTAATTCGCCGTTTCGTTTATTCATTATCTCCCTTGCAAGGGTAATTTCGCCGTTTTTCGAATTGTTTACTGGTTCGAATACCATTTTCTCCCGTAATACCTTTCGTCTATTTTGGATATAACAGATCATTTGGGATTTAGCTGGCACTTACTATTTTCTCTGAACACCTTACTATTGGTTCATGCACAGATTCTGCCTTCTTATCTTTCAAACATAAGCGTTCCAGATCGAATAACAATTTCTTTGAATAAGCCTCTTGGCATTAAATCAGTTCATTATACAGGGTACGCTTAGTGTGTGTATACCGTAGTATGTCTCTACCCGTTGCTTCTGTGCTTGTAATGTTGTCCACCATCGCCCCATTACGTGTACTGTTCTTTACTGCCAGCGATTACATGAACTCCCGTTGTTCCGTGTCCTTCCAATGAGTCGTTGGTATTTTGCGTAAATGTACTCTGAGAATTTTGCTTCCTGGTACTTATCATGCTTCCGTTCCTTTCCATTTATTCGGATGAATTAGGGTATTGCTCGATCCGGTCGAGTGTTATAGTGCCGCTATTGTTTAACTTCCCCGTCCTTATCTACACTTCTCGATCGTCTTGTATTTATTGGATTGTGTTGCTTCCCCAATCAGGGTTATCAGGGACGGGTAGATCATTGCGTTGATCATTTTGTTCCCATTGTGGTGTTTGTTCGTGGGTAATTGTGCGTTCCTCGTATTGGCATTCTTGGACATTGTCTCGCTTATCCACGCGCATGTCTTCTTTCGTCCCAATATGTGCTTGAATCATTTTTGTGCGTTCTTTTTCGTTATTCTCCTATCGTCGGAGGTCGTCATCGCTACTGGTTCTTCTATATTTCTTGATTCTCCCAATACTCTTTCTGCTCCTTTTTAGTTGCATCTCTCGCTCTTTGTCTATAGTGCTTTCCTGAATCGTTCTACCTATCTCTTCGTTCTGTCCTTCATTGTTGTAAGACTCGTAATAGTCGTTGATTTTGTGTTTTATATCCTTGAATGCCCATGTACACGCATTGTTTACGCCAGGAAAGGTAGTTACTCCACAATAGTTCCAATTTACCTTCTTTTCGCGTTGTAGATGTCGAAACAGGCCAGCATTTGCTTAATATTACTGCTGACTATTGGGATTATCATATTATGCCCAATATTCCAGCCATCATTTGGACGAAACACTAGGAATCTACCCCACATGGCTTTCATCATATTGGATGTGCCTTGTTGGAAAATTGGATCTGGCGATTAATAGAACTGTAATTGGGTTTCGTTCGAAATTTCGTGCCGCCCGTTATAGTTAACTATATTTGATAGTTATCGATTCTCTTCTGCGGGAAACAATTAGATTTTGTCCTTGCTGCTGCCAGACTTCTTTGAATATATCCGCTGTTACCACGTCAGTGGTCGAAAGATTCTTTGTTCCGTTGTCATTCCGTCAACCAAATCTTTTGGTTCGGCACCGGATTCTCATGGAACAACCCATTTTCCATCTGTTTCGAACAGTGGTCCGAAAGCGTTAGTGCAATCAGAATAGTTGGTTTGTCTGTAGACGTTCATCATTCGCGTTACTGGTTGTAACGTATCGGAATCTGGCTTTTAGATTCCACTTCTAGTTCTTTAGTACATTTCCGGGTGTGCCGCTGATTTTCCGAAGGACCAAGCAAAGTTTTCACACTTGAATATATAAATCACTTCGCCGCTATTCTTCCAAAATGCCCTTCTTGTAGCGAGGTAACAGCGGCATGCGCTATCTGGTTAGTATTGCTACGGCTAATTCGTTTTCAATATTTCTGTTAATGACAATCCGTTGCACGTATTAATCGTCGGTATACTTTTGCATGACTCTTGTCCTTGTAAGAGGAAATCCATTCTATTATTCATGTATAGATATTAATTCACTTCACTTTTGCTACTGCGGCTATCCTCTTCTAACATTTTTGATGCATTTATAGTTCCTGGGTAGTTGGTGGCATATACCATCCCACATTTTTGTGTTATCTTCCCTTTGAGATCTCCATTCCATCTCTGCTTCCGTGGTATTAATGCTGCTGGAGTTTGTTGTTGTTTCGAGTGGTTGTGGACTATCTGCTTTGATCTTTCCAAGCTCTCGTTATGATTTTGTCCACGTCATTTATTGGTAATTCTTCTGCATCTTGCTCGAATACTCTCCTCTTACTTCGTTTCGAATAACGCTAATGTTTTAAGAATTGCATTTACATTTATGGATTGTTGCTTGATATATTATCGTATGTTCCGTTTTTACCAAACGGTTGTCGTTGCTTGGCACATTTGGTTGATTTCATTACTTGGTGTTGCTCCATCAAATGTGCTTCATATTCTTTTTATCGACTTATAAGTTTCTATTACAACCGACTGCCTGTTACTAGTTCTCCCTTTATAGTATATTTTCCTCCCTGACAGTCTCCAGTTGCTGAGTGATTACTCCCGCCGAGAATATGGCTTTGTACCTGGATCATTCCAATTTTTCCCTTAGACACTCCTTCTTTTAATCTCATTTCTCCTCCGCTGAATAGATCCTTGCATTGTTCTCCTGATACTTGTAGTATTTCTCTTTCTGTTCCGGGATTATGATTGATACGTGGGAGTGTGCTCCGCAGTGATATGCTAATGTTTTTCGTGTAATTGCGCATTCCTTGGCTTTTGTTCTGATGAAATCCGATTCTTGGTAAATGTGATAGGTTATCGCTTTTTCTATAGTGGTCAGATTATTTGGTATTGCCATCCTGCATTCCTCAATATCTTTTAACGAATATTTATCTCCCAATACTGCTTTGTCACAATCAAATATTAGGAATCCGTTTGTTGCACCTGTGCACATTAACCACACCATCATTGTCATCATTAGTGAGTGTATGCTTGTATTTCTCATTGTTATATCTTTTATTGGCAGTTCGTGTTCGAAGTCGTTTAATAATGCCTTTAGTCTTACGTGCATTGGTTTGACCTGTTCGTTTTTTCTCGGTTTGTTTATAAATTGCTTCCATCCACCATTCTGTAGGATTCCTGGTTCGATTTCTTGCTGTATGATCATTGCGGTTAGTTCTACGTTATTCATGAATTGTTTGTTCGGAATTTTGCTTGTCGATAGGCTCATTAGATTATACACAAGGTAGGAGAGTGCCACTAATCGGTATTCGTCGTCATCCGTATTTGTGAGTAATTGAGCGACTATCTGTCTCATTTCTTCCCATTATAATTTCATCGTTTTGGTTTTTTCTTTGATCAGTTTTGGGATTATACTGGATACGGTATACCATAGTTGTTTAGCGTCCTCACTTGCTCGATTTCGTTGCCATAGTCTCCTTAATGGTTGGCTGGTGATTATTAGCATATCTGCTAGTAATTCTCTTATCCATTCCGTTCCGCTTTCCTCTCTAGGGTGAGTTTTTCTCATCTCGTATGCTATTTTTTCTAGTTTATCCAGCCTTGTCATCCATTGCTGTTGTTTGGATTGATCTCTGATTTTCGGTTCCCCGTTTTCGGTTGTCAATTTTGGTCTACCTCTTGGACGTTTCTCCATGGACGTGCCTGTTTCTTTGGTTGTCTCCTTCTCCGTGGTGTTCGTTAGGGTTATCTTTTGGCTTTCTTCGTTTGGTTTTCTGAGCCATTCGTCCCAGTCTTGTGTTAGGTATATATCGTCCTTTGCTTCGTGAGTTTGTGTTATACATTTTTTCATTGGCGTGAAATCTTTGTCTTCTATATCCATTTCAATTATCATTTCTTCTATTTCGTCTCCTTGTTGTTCCTCTATTTGATGATAACTGGTTGATGGTTGCTCCTCTCGAATTTCTGGTAGTTTTATGGGTGTTTTTATTACTAGTGGTGACAGTTCTTCTTCCTCGTCTGTATTCTCATTCAAAATCATTACTTCATCTCCTTCGAACATTTTTGGAGTTTCATTTTTATCTCCTCTCATACTGGGCGTGCTCATACTTCCTTTGATGGGTTTTGGTTTTATCTCTTTTCTTTTTAGTGGTATTCCCAATGTTTCCGCCATTTTCAAGGGGTTTATTTCTCCCATCACCATTGGTGTTACTCCTACTTCCAACATATTATCTAGTGATCGTCCGTGGAATTGTAAATGGAATGGAGTTTCATATGCTAGTTTTCTTTTTACTTCTTTTATTTTTGCTGTCGGGTGGACTTCTAGTTCTTCTGATGTTTGATCGGGGTAGAATACTTTTATTTTATATTTTCCTTGAGGTTCTTGTGCCCACTCTCGGTGTTTCCATTTGTGTATTACTTGGTCGAATACTTCCGGACACCATTCATTTTTCCTTCTGTATTCTTCGATCTCTTTTACTAATTCTCTCAAATTCTCGAGGTTTTCACCATTTTCTGCCATATATTTCGCATGCGTCGTTGCTGCTCGTCTCTGGCTCCTTACACCTTGCTGTAATATTTCTATTAATTTTTCGCAATGATCGTTTTCTAGTTTTATTTGTGCTTCGTCGATATCTACTGGCTGGGATCTTTGTTTCTTCATTACGTTTATTTTTCTACATTCATTTTCGGGCATTGCTTTATTTTCGGCTTCTTTCATCCTGTTTTTCGGGTTTTCTTCTTCATGATTGTTAGTCTTTTTCTCCTCCAATGGTTCTTCTTCCATTACTCCGGGTTTTAGTTCCCATCATTTTCCTTGTTCATTCCATTGTTTTCTCCATGGGGTTGGTTTGCATTCACTTGTATCTAGTTCGCTGAGCTTCTCTTTAAGACGGTGATCCTTCCGCCACTGTCGATAGATTTCTATAATTCTTTTGGACTTTTGGTGGCCTTCTTTTTCCACTTCGTCCATCTCCTTCCACGTGGTATCTGTTCCCCATCGAGCTTCTTCCATTGGTACTATTCTGATTTCTTGGTCATCGTCCCATATTCCCAACTCGTATAGATATGTTTCATCTTCTTCGTGTAGATAATGATGGAGGTATTTTACGGCTACATCTTCTATCATTCCATCTTCACTTTGATCTTTTGTTTGTTCCATGATCATTTCGTTGATGATTTTTATTAATTCGTCTACTCGCGTTTTGTTACTCATTTTTAACGTTATTTGTTCCTCGTTTGGTAACTTTACTTTTATCTTTAATTCTTTTGCTTTTTCTTTTCCTATTCGGCGAGTTCCGTATCTTCCAATTAATGTCGTATTCTTATAATTAGCATGTCTGAGAATTACCGTATCGCGTAGGTTTTCTATGCATACTTTCATTTCTACTGGTTTGAGGTACATTAGTATTTCCCAATTCCTGTGGATTTGATCTATTATTTGTGTGATTAATTTTTCTCTGTTTTTACAAAATATTCTCTTGGTTGCTCCTTGTAAGTTCTTTTTGATATTGATTTCGAATTCGTTTTTCGCGTATTCTGCCCATAATCCGAAGTCTGGTACTGTTTTTTCTTTTTCTAGAGTTACGTATGCTGGTTTACCTGGCCATATTAGTGCATCTATTAGGCGTAGGTCTGGTTTTATTAACCATCCGTTATGATACAGGTTATCATTTTTCTTGGAGCTCCCCATTCTTTCTTTTATCCAATCGAATATTTCATCCGTGTTTGGCTGTTTAATCCAGATACGTTCTATGAAGTCCGGCGTTTGCATGAATATTTGGAACTTCGTTATGTCTTCTAGTTTCTGTTTATCTAGATATGCCTTTACCCGTGGTTTCTCCTGTTCTGGTATCACGTCTCCTTTCGCCCCCTCGAGTTGCAAGATGTACCTCATATATCTCCTAAATACTTCATTGTTGATGAACTCCTCGTTTATCAATGTTTCGGGTATGGTTTCGATTAGTTCTTCTATCGATTTTAGTTCCCCTTCTGTTGGTGATAATGGTCGATCTGAGAACCATCGATTCATTGGTCTTATGATTTGTTTATTTTGTTCCTCGTTCTCGGACGCTTGTAGGGCTTCTCCCATTAAGCTGCTGGTTTCACTTATTTCCCCATCCTCCGGTGATGAGTCTCTGATGTTCCGTAGCATATTTATTCGTAAGTTTCTCTTTGTTTTCACTTTTATCAATCCTCTTGGTGAGGTTTCAAATTCTTTTTCTATATTGCTGATCGATTTCTCTATTATATCCCGTTTTAATTCGGAATTTCCATTTCTCTGTTTGGTTGTTACTGTTGTCCCATTTTCGTTTGACCATTCGTTCTCGCGAGTTATCCTTTCTTTGATTTTTCCGAGTAGTATTTTTTGTGTTCTCCGTTTATCTGCTTTAGTTGGTCTGAATGTTTCATCTGGTTCGGTTTGATTTTCTCCTAGTTCTTCTGATTCTGGTTTCGCGAGTTTATCCTTTGGTAACTTTTTATATATATTGTAGCAGTATTGTTCTTTGACATCTTTGATCATTCTCATCATATTTATTCTCGGCGGATTGTCTTGTCGTTGTTTGAATCGTTCTTGTCTCACTCGTTCCTCTTCCATTTGTAACTGCTGCCAATCCTGGGCGTGTTGTTGTTGTGTCATTTCCGTTTCTCTACTTCTTATATTTTCAACTCTTTGCATCATATGGATATTTGATTGTTGTTGTTGTGGTTGGTTTATTCGCATCATTTTTGCCATCATATCTTTAAGATGGGATATTTCCTGCGACACATTCACTTGTTTCGTTTGTTCGATATTTGGTTGCCTTGGTGCTGATTGTACATAGTTATTGTTTCTTGGCGGTCCTTGATTCTGATTCGTTCCTTTTCTACATTCTCTTGATACGTGACCCTGTTTTCCACAAGTGAAACAGGTCCTGACTTCACATCGGTTGATATTATGTCCTTTTCTCCCACATCTACTACATGGCACATTTTGGTAGCACTCGTTTTCCCAGTGTCCTAGTTTTCCGCACGTTCTACATTGTTTACTTTGCGTTGAGTTATTTCCGCCGTTGTAGCCTGTCCTTTGAACGTTGTTATGGTTATTGTTCGGGCGATTGTTATTTGTTCTTTGCACTGGTGGTTTAAATATTTGGTGAGCTCCTGGTATAAATTGGTTCACTTTTGCATCATTTTGTCCGTTTTCTTCCTGTTTTACTGCCATCGCTGCTATCATTGATTCGTCTTGCATGAGTGTGATTTGTGATGGCAGGTGTATTTCTGCCTGATTTGCCCTAGCTACCGCTTCATCTAATGTCGTTAATATCTGCATCCCTACTGCGGATCTCAGTTCTGGTCGTCTTAATCCATCTACAAATATGCCAATCAAGTGGACTTCATCAAATTTTCCATCGGTTGCCGTTTTTGCCAATCTTCTGATTTCGCTCGCGAACATCGTGTTCGACTCTCCATGTCTCTGTTTTCTGTTAAATAATTCTTGTATTCCTTGGTTTGTCAGTTTTGCTACTCCAAATGTTAGTTTCAAGAATTCTTGGATCTCTTTCCAATTATTCAGCGGTTTTCCTCTTTCTTTTGCTTCCAGAAAGATATCCAGTGCGCTGTCACATAGGTATAGTGGCATTCTAGTTTTTACCATATCGTTTGTCCATCCACAAACTTCTACATATACCCCAAAATTCCTTAGGAACGTGTTCAGTTTATTGGCGTTCCCGTTGAACGGTTCTCCTCGAAATTTTTCCCGATATTCTCTAATTGTTTCGTTCGCTGTTGGCAGTTTGTTTGGTTCGTTTCCGTCTTTTTTATTTGGGTTTCCGTTATTTTCGGCCATATTGTTTTTGTTTGTTGTTTCCGGATTATTTAATTGATTTCCCGACTTATTCGGTACGGTTTGTTGCTGGATTTCTATGTTTGTTCCTTGCTGATTGTTATTCTCGTTCTCGTTTGCGATATTTGTTTGACTCGTGGTCCTTGTTAATTCTTGGTTTTCTTTGTCACCTGATTCTTGGCTGTTGGAATCGATATCTTCGAGTGAATTGGCTCTGTGTAGTTTTCTCGCGATTGAGGTCGATCTCGATTTTTTGGCGCTTTCCCTGAAAGTAGATAGCTGTTGCGCGATCGTAATGTTGTTCTCTCCTCGGTAGCTTCTATTTGGGTGGTTTCTTTTACTTTGATGGATTTGTTGCGTCGCGTTCTGTTATCTGTTGTTTCGTCTGCAATTTTGTCCGTAGTCGGTTCTTTTGTTGCGAATATTTCACTGAGCTTTGATTTGTCGTCGGTTCCTTGTTATCGTCGAATATTGATTGATTCGGTTCCTGGATTATCTTGTTTTGTTTGTGTTCGTGGGTGTTTTGTTGATTTGTTTGTATTGTCTGCGAATTTGTTTGCGTTGGATGCTTTGATTGCTTTGGTTGCTTTGGTTGAGTTCTAGAACGAAAAAATGAACCGTGTAGCATAATCCGCTTACACGCTTTCAGTCTTTCGAACCGCCTCAAATAAACATACTGAGTTTATTTATTATTTTATTTGTCATTTCTTTTATTTTTATTCGTTTGCATTTTCTCCTTTATTATCATCTTTTATTTATCGTTTCGTTTCTTGGCTTATTTGCTATCTCGATTTGTTTATAGTACCCATAATTATAATATTTCATATTTCCCAGGTATTATCCCGTTTAATATAATTCCCATACGTTTATTTTTCCCTTTCAATTCATTTTTCGTCGATTTTTAATTATCTATATGGGGTAGTAACAATTATCTATATAGTCATAATAATTATCTATTTATAATAAATCGTTCGGCTATGCCGTTTCCCAGATCCTATTACCCCTCTTTAGTTTATTCATTGTGCGTTTCGCGTTTCCCTTCATTTTGTCCTTATATTATTTTATTTCCCTTATCTTTTACTATGTTATTTTCGTTCCGTTGTTTTGTTGAGCCTGTGCTCTTTTACCCTGATTTGAGATTCTGCTCACTTATACGATTGAACTATGTTTTATTATTATGGATTGAGATTGTGCTAACCTAGTACGATAGAACTATGTTCTATTAATGCGAAGTCAGACTATGCTGAAGTAATGCACGTGAATCAATGTCCGGTAATGCGAAGTCAGTCTCAGCTGAAGTAATGCGAATGAACCAATGTTCTGTAATACGAAGTCAGTCTGAGCTGAAGTAATGCGAATGGACCGAGTTTTGTAATACGAAGTCGGTCTGAGCTGAAGTAATGCGAATGAACTAATGTTCTGTAATACGAAGTCAGTCTCAGCCGAAGTAATGCGAGTTAATCAATGTCCTGTAATGCGAAGTCAGTCTCAGCTAAAGTAATGCGAATGAACCAATGTTCTGTAATACGGAGTCAGTCTGAGCTGAAGTAATGCGAATGGACCGAGTTTTGTAATACGAAGTCGGTCTGAGCTGAAGTAATGCGAATGAACTATTGTTCTGTAATCCGAAGTCAGTCTCAGCCGAAGTAATGCGAGTTAATCAATGTCCTGTAATGCGAAGTCAGTCTCAGCTGAAGTAATGCGAATGAACCAATGTTCTGTAATACGGAGTCAGTCTGAGCTGAAGTAATGCGAATGGACCGAGTTTTGTAATACGAAGTCGGTCTGAGCTGAAGTAATGCGAATGAACTAATGTTCTGTAATACGAAGTCAGTCTCAGCCGAAGTAATGCGAATTTATTATCTTGTTACATTTTCTTGCCGACTTCCTATTTATTTCTATTCATATTTTATTTATCTCTTATTTGAGCTCTTAATTATCTTCCTTTTATTGTTGTTTTTTATTTATCTTATTTATTTTTCTTTTGTTTATTTCCTACACGCGGGCTCCACATTCTGCCTTTTTGAGAGTTCTTCGCCTACCCCCCAGATTTGAAGTACAAAACGGCTTTGTTGATCCACTACTGCAACGGCAAGGTGATCAATCTTACCACAGTAGCTTTTCAACTGGCAAAACTTGTCGACAGTTTGTCCTATATCTCTCTTCTGGGTGATCGGTTATCCCCTCCCGATTTGGCTTTAGGTCGCACTACTCGAAGGTAGCTCATGGTATTTTCCCTTATGCTTTACTTTCAATGTTCGTAACGTTTCATTTTACTCTTTATATTTTTAGTTTTTTACTTTTAAATATATAATTGTTCATATGTTTTATATATATAGATATATGGGTAAGGAAGAAGGGTAACTAACTAATCGTTTATTTCATGACAACTTTATTCGTAATACACTACCACTTTCTCATCAATATCAGTTTTACATAATATACAAATTGTTAATGATTCTGCGCATCTTTGGCAGTAACAGAAATGTCCACAGGGGAGTATCAGCACTTTTATCCGTTCCGTTTGACAAATGTAGCATTGGTGTAATGGTGCTACTTCTCGGCGTATTATGTTCTGTAGAACGTCAGGTATCGTTTCGACTTGTTTTTCTATTAGATGGTATTTTATATTCAACTCTGGGTTATTTATCCTTTCTCGATACCAGTCGTATTGGTTCTCTGTTTCTGTCGATTGTATTAATCCTAGTGTCGTTCGGGTGATTTCACGGCTTATTGTTTGTGGGTTGCTCTGTCTAGCTACGTTTATTCTCTTCATTTTTTCGGTTAGTTGTTCTACTGAGTCGGTCTCGATATTCAAGAAGGTTTGTAGTTGGTTCAGTTTCGCATTATAGGGATTCATTTTTTTTTTCTACAAAAATTCAATTTTTAATTATTGGTTTTGTCATTTTAAAATTAATATTTATTTTATTGATTTTATTATTATTTTAATATCTTCCTTTATTAATAGTTGGGCTGCTACTTTTACTTTATTTACTTTATTTCCAACTTTATTGTTCCTTATGCAAGCTGTTACCAACTTTACTATTTTTCTGGTTTATCTTATTATTTTTATTTTATAATTAATTAGGTTATTTTATCATGTGTTTTTATTTGTTTAGTTCGGGGTGTCGTATTTGTGGTTAGCGGGTTGTTTCAACCATTTTTATGATTTTCTCTCCGATTTACATTATCCCCATTCCTTTTATTAGTGTAGTTTTTATTCTAATCTCGGCTAGAGTTTTATTTATACTTTCTTTATTCTAATTTCCCCGGGTTTTTATCTTTCCAATTGCGAGTGGTCTTAATTAAAATCAATCCCGGCTGAGCCCCCAAAAATCATGTTGGTCGTAGGGGAGTGTTGACTTTTAAATCCTTGAGGCACCTTCGCGTCACTCGCTCTTAATCACTAGGGTTAACTCCTCCTTACACCACACAATTTTAACTACTATTATGCACCCGTGATTAAAATCACGTTGGAACCGTGCACAATAGCCGAATGCCATTCGAGCAGGTGAGCGCCATCACTAGCACTACTCCCCGAATGACCTTCGTTTTCCCGGTTTACAGCTGCCGATAGAAGGGCTTACGCTCTCGTTTCTCAAGACCCTCCTAGTCCTCATCCTATTTCAGTGGGAAAAAAACCATGGAAAATCATACTCTCGCGGCCACATGCGTCCGTAGCTCTCACCCCCGATACTCCGATTCTCGAGACATAATAAAACGGAATTTTATTTAGTACTATTAATAAAGAAGACCAAAATCCAAACAATTTTTAATAAAAAAAACTAATACTAAACTACGGAAACTACAAAATCATCAAGATATCGGAAAATGTTAGACAGATCCATATGCTCTGAACGATGTAGATGATTCGGGTTCTCAGTTCTCCTCTGCGTCCATATCAGTCGAGAAACGCCTTCTCTTGGGTGGCCGGTATGGTGGAGGGACACCTCGTGGGTCCTCATCCCTTCGAGAGGATGGACCGGCAATCTCGCCTCGGGGACCGACGTTAGGGATCTCCCCGGTGAGAATGGCAATTTCCTCGAGATCTAGATCGAGGTCACTCAATACTCGGATCGGTGTAGATTGTTCATTTTCCTCCTCCACTAGGTTTATGTGGATAGAGGCCGGAGGAGAGGAGAATACGACCCGCGGAGCATAGCGTATCTCCGGATCGAACTCGGAGATGTCGAATTCTCGATATGGGGGTGGCAGATCCTCTAATGGATCCCCCCTTTCAAGTGGCTGAGTGCCCCGCAGACGGGCTTCTTCCTGTCGACGACGATCCCTACGTCGTTTATTTCGATTCGGCCGGCGACGGGCCGTAGGAGCAGATGGATTTTCCAGGTTTTCTGCCGCCCTGGGAGGTGGCAAGCAAACGAGATTTTCGTTTGGCGCGAGGGTGGTTGTGATGGATTGGTGCTGGTCTTCAATTGTTGGTAGGTGGTGGGTGGGAACAACGTCGAGTTGTTCCGCCCGAACGTTGCTGGGAACTTGGATTCGGAGTTCCGCATCCGAATATGCCCGGTGCAGTGCCACGGACTGCTCTCTAATCAGAAGACGCTGGGCGCGCGACTCGGCGATTAGTTCGTCGCGGGCCTGCGTTAGGCGAATGATTTTCTGTCGGAGCCCCCGGATGACTTCCGGTGGGGCCCAGGTTCCCTTGATTCTGTCGTGCTTCGTCTGAAGATCCCGGTGTTGGATCTTGAGGTCTTCATATTTGTGGCGGAGAGCCACAATTGACGGAGGCAACCGAGGGATTCTTGTCGAAGAGGTTGATGGTTCATTTTCTGTCATGCTATTGAAATGAGAAAATTTTGTTCAAAATGGATAGATAGTATAGAAGAAAACACAACAAAAACTGATAGTGGGAGATTAAAAACAAGGTTGACGAACTGGAGTATCGGTGGTAATCGGGAACATTCGATCCACTTCGTTTGGGTATTCAAACAAAACGCCACCCGATACGGTTAGTGATTAATCCTGACTTGGTGAATTTCAAACGCTAGGGTCGTCATAAGTACTCACATTATTGGTGATGCGTTTATTGGGTGGATTCAGATTATATGCGTAAGCCTCACTGGATTTAATTTAAGGTGATTAAGGTTCGAGTTTACATTATGATCCTAGACAGTACGGGTTCTCGATTTTAGGCGGTTAATATTTCTATTACCATCACAAACATTTATGGTTTCATTAGGAGGCGAATTACATTGGAGTTCTTGGTAATTTTGTGAATGATTCCGAATTTAAGTTACAGTAGACCGATTTTAGATTAATAACATTTTCATAAATTTTAGAGATAGAAATTTTGGTATGAAATATTTGGATTTGAAATTAGAAAAACATTGATATTAATATCTTAAATTTAAATCAGGCGATATTTAATTCTGCAATGTGAACCTAAATGTTTAGAATTGTGATTTTATGGGTCATGATTCAAATTTTATGGTATCGTCGCGATCATTAATAATTTAACCTTCTAACTAAATTAATTTTTTAAATTTATATTATCATGAAGAATTAAATTTTTCCGTTGGTGCTTACCTAAAAATTCCTTATGGGCGTCCCGTTCTTGAAGGAAAAGCTAATTCTAACTGTATGCAATGATGGTGAATCTTACTGGTCTGATTTTATTGATTTATCTACTGGACTTAAACCGGCCTACGATAGTGGTCTCGGTTCATAGAGTTAATATAAATTTTTAAAAACAATTTAATCTATCGATCCGTATGGGTTCTATCGCTAATTATCTGGTCCTGGAAATCTATTTAGGTGTTTTTCAGTTGTTTGTCCACCTGGGACGTGAATTTCATAGGTCACTCGCCTGACCACCTATCCAGGTATACGATAGATATTCAATTGGAGTTGCGAGAGTGTCTTTCTTTCCCTGGATGATTTTCGGTTCGTTATTTTCCGTGGCTTATTTTCAAGGAACAAATTAAGAGTGGACAACCGTGCTGCTCTCCTGTGAGGCACTTAGTGGTAAGATGAATTTTTTCCAAACCATTTCTTTATGATAAATTATTAATTATTATTTCTGATTAAATGAAACAATTCTGTCGTTTTTGACCTGACTCCTATCCGTGCTACCCGGTTCATCGTTAATTTTCTAGTTCGGAATGTTCAAAAAATTGCTTCGGACCAAAGTATGGTCTGCCCTAATTTCCCCTTAGCTGAGATCTTTCCGCTCTTCCCATGATTTTAGACGACTCGTTCCGGCCACATTTTCAGCAGCCGCCCCGAGTATACAATGGCGCCCTGCGTAGCGGTCCCGTGCGTAAAGCCGGAACCGACTGCGAACTGCCAAGGGGTTCACGAGGCATGACCCACGAGCACAACTAAGGGTTTTCACCCACTAGCCGGCACACGGTCGGTCCCATGAACCAATCTATTCCGATACGTAAATATAATATTTTTGAGGGTCCGAACATTGTAAATAGAATATATATTTATTATTACAAATGAAATGAAACATTAACATAGAACATTATAATTATTATAAAAGGTACAATCAAATAATCAAAATTCCTTACTCTAAGTGATTCGGATTTTTTCAGATTTCGAAATGAAAAGTTATCAGTAAAGCATAAGATTAAAATTAATGAAATTCATCACTATATTTATAGTGTTTTTTTGTGCTTGTGTGCGACCAATGGGCGATTTTTCGCCATTTTTAGGGCTTTTTAATTATTTTATTTATTTTAAAATATTTTTCTAATTTTTTATATATTTTTCTTTATTTTTTTTGGTTTATTAATATTTTATTGTTAGATTTTATTTTTATTATTATTTTCTTACAATATTGTTTTTAAGCCCTAGTATTTTGTTTTCTGGTCGCCTCTTCTGCCTATGTTTTTTCTAAACCTTATTTTGCAAGGTTTTGGCAGTTTATTTTATTTCTTTATGTTTTCTTTTCTGCTTCTGTAGGCATTTTCGAATTTTAATTAATTATTTGTTTTATTTAATTTTTGTTGTGTTTCTATTTTGTTTAATTATTCTGTTATTTATTGATTTTTAATATCTTGGTGCGGTGCATGTTTATGTTTAGTGATTCCTTTCATTAATCTCGCTCTTTAACCTTAGATTTTTTTTTTATTTTTATTTTGTTTAAATGGTGGCTCTAAGCCCAACAATTATTATTATTATTATTATTATTATTATTATTATTATTATTATTATTATAATTATTATCAATATTATTAACAAATTTTTGTGTAGGGATTCGTCCTTATTCCTCAGCTTTAAGAAATATTTTTCTTATCTAAAAATTTTCGACAAAGTATTTCCCTTGAGTCGAAAAGTTTTAGCAGCGTACCGCCCTTATTTTACAGTTTTATAAGGATATTATACTCACAATTGAACAACATTCTACTTTTACTTTACTATTTTCTATAAGTATTTTAATTAATTCGAAAATTTGAGCAGCGTTCCGCCCTTATTTTACGGTTTATCCTTATTCTGCAGTTTTCGATGAAGTATTTTCATCGATTCGGAAAATTTGAGCAGCGTACCACCCTTATTTTACAGTTTCATAATAATCTTATACCACAGTTAAGCCGCGTTTCACTTTTATTTTACTATTTTCGATGAGTATTTTAATTGATTCTGAAAATTTGAGCAGCGATCGGCCCTTATTTTATAGTTTCATAATGAATGTTTTAATAATTTCCGAAAATTTGCGCCGCGTTCCGCCCATATTTCACGTTTCAATTCAACATAATTTATTTTAATTCTTAAAACATTATTTTACATGATTTTAGTCGTTCGGATTAATCTTTTTCCGATGGCTACTCATTTTAACTGTTGCAAAGATTTCGCAATTTTCCCAGCTACCCATTCCCTATCTTTGTCCTTAAGATCTATGTATGTTCATTTCATAGTTAATGAGTGCCCACTGGACTACTCGGTGTTAGAGATTTTGAGCCGAATGTTGTTAAAATATTTATGTCGAATTTACAGGAAATGAGTGGCGGAGGAGGAGCCAAAACACTGCTTCCCTTCCTCCCAGTTTCCATTATAACGGTAATATTGACGTTCAGGCCCTGTGTTATTCACTCCGGAACCTTCACGAGCGCAGGCTATTGGCAGGTAAACTGCTCCTACACAGCCTGAGTTGTTGTGTAGATTTTCTTTCTTGTTGTATGTTTTGGCTGTACCCGAAAAAGAATTGAATAAAAATTACCGTACCGATCGGGTAAAAGTCTCGAATGCATCAAATCGTTTATTTATATAAAGGGGCATCATAGCATCATAATTTATTGTCCATAAATAACATTTTCGATCCGCATTATCATAATAAATAAACGTTATCCATCCATGGTTCATAACATGTCCAATTGTATTCGGTTATCGATCATTAAATTCAAAATCATCAATGCATTTAAAATTAGTTGAAACGCAAATTAACTACGGTAAACTTGTTCAACACAAGTTTCGAAGTGAGACTGAAGGTCAATATTTCAATTTAGCCGGAAACAATACTGCAAAGTAGAATTGAATTATTTGTGTAAACACATCAGTATATATACCTATAATTTGTCCTTAACCTTGCGTGTTATTTTTATTGTGATTAAACAAATTTGACCTTGAAATTATTTGTGTTATCTAAATTAAATTTTTTATTAATTTCTTAGTTTAAATTGGTAATTTATTTTTAACATTTTTAATTAAATTTATTCAGCCAAAAATATTTTATTTTTATTCATTTAATTCATTAATTTTTTCTTTTATATAAATGATCATTTTACGGTCAAATTTCCTTGTTATTATGTTATTTTTTATGTAGATTTTGTGCGGTTCTTGATGCATTTTGTATTTATTTTATTTTTATGTTTTTGATTTTATATTTATTTATATTCTCTCAGATTTTAAAATGTTTAGTTGGTGTTGTATATTGTATTTTAAGTTATCTTGGAGCTGCGTTTTTATGCTATATTACTGATGCATTCAAACAATTTTCAAAGTTATTTGTGTGGTGGCCCAACATAAGCAAAGCATTTTCAGAAAGATGAGGAATAAGGAAGGATCCCTACTAAAATTTGATAATAACAATGATGATAGTAAGGATAATGATAATTATAAAATAACAATAATTATAATAGTAATAATAATAATAGTAGTAATAATAATAATAATAATAATAATAATAATAATAATATTATTAATAACAATGATAATAATGAGGATTAAAATGAGGATAATAATAATAATAATAATAATGATCATGGTACTTATAGTAATAATGATAATAATTATGATAATAATAATAGTAATAATAATAATAATAATAGTAATAATAATAGATATAATGGTAATTATAGTAATAAGAGTAGTAATAGATGCAATAGTGGTAACAATTATTAAAGGTTATACAAATAATAGTATCAATGATAATGCTAGTAATAATAATATGGAACATTGTAGTTATAATAGTGATAAGGGTAAGAGGTATACTGTGGGAGTATTTAACATCAACACGGAAAATGATAAAAAGAACTATGGGAATAGACATAAAGATAAATGATATGAGAGTATAGGTTAACATTTATCGGACCTAAAAAATCGAAATC
The DNA here is from genome assembly GCA_022537955.1 of Schmidtea mediterranea. Classification (NCBI taxonomy): domain Eukaryota; kingdom Metazoa; phylum Platyhelminthes; order Tricladida; family Dugesiidae; genus Schmidtea; species Schmidtea mediterranea. The sequence continues at coordinate 13,095,077 of CM039682.1, read as the reverse complement.
GAGCACAGGCCTTCTATCTGCAGCTCGTTGGACCCAAGGATCGTTCGGTCAATTATAGCATTGGTAATAGCGCTCACTTTTTGCGGACGATTCACAGACTCGAACACAGTTCAACGTTGCTTAGCAACGAGTTCCGAGTGTTAAGCGAAAAATATTTGTATGGGGTTGTCTGGGTAACAACCATATAGTCTCAAAATATCAACACCCAGAAACCCACAATTATTATCAAAATTTTATGTAGGGATTCGTCTTTAATCCTCAGCTTTAAAAAAATATTTTACTTATATAAAATTTAGCCTTAATACATCCTTAATTTTCAGTTTTCGAAAAGTATTTTCGTTGATTCGGAAAAATTGAGCAGCGTTCCGCCATTATTTTACAGTTTTATAACAATATTATACTAACAATTGAACAACATTCCACTTTTACTTTACTATTTTCGAGAAATATTTAATTAATTCGGAAAATTAAGGCAGCGTTCCGCCCATATTTTCCGTCTCAACTCAAAATAATTTACTTAACTCTCACGTATTATTTAAAATTATCTTTTCATCATTTTGGTCGATCGGATTTATCTTTTTCCGATGGCTATTTATTTTAACTGTTGTAACGATTTCGCTATTTTCCCCGCTACCCTTTCCCTTTCTTTATCCTTATGATTTACTTATGTTCATATTACGTTTAATGAGTGCCCACTGGACTACTCGATGTGATAAGTTTAGCCGATTTTTATTATAGATTTTTTTGTTATTATGTGGTTTTGTATTTATTTTATTTTACTTCTATGTTTTTGATTTTATATTTATTTATATTCTCTCAGATTTTAAAGTGTTTAGTTGGTGTTGTATATTGTATTTTAAGTTATCTTGGTGCTGGGTTTTTATGCTGTATTACTGATGCATTCAAACAATTTTCAAGGCCATTTGTGTTCTGGCCTAACATAGTTATCAAAATGCTAGGTACCTGATGAGTAAAATTAATAAGATTTCGAAGTCACTTTCCAGTGGATCCCATTAGACCCGCGCATAACCGTTGGATACCCGTTTGAAATGTGTTCTAACGTACGGTTTCCAGTAAAATGTGAGACATATTACCATGACTGCTAAAAGTCTGGAAATGCCTTTGAGTCCAAGAACTACCATAGAAGGTATTTGTGTCCCTCTATCATCATTTTAAGTTAAAACAATATCGATTGAAATAGATGAATTATATGATAAATCTTTTGTTGTTAAACTTCCTGATTCAAGAAAAATTACTTAAACAATGCATGAGACATATTCGTAGTTTCCTCTTTGCTTCCTTACTGGAGGTTCTCATTTCTAATTTTATTTTTTTTACTTTGAGCTGTTCGTTTTTCTTTTGTAGCTTCTTAATCTGTTCCATCAATTTGGAATCTTGTAACTGTATCAAGTGTTTTTGTGAGACAAATTTCTTGGGTTGATCCAATTGCTTCAACGTTTCTTCCATTCGACGAAATCCTCGGATCACTGATTCTGCTAGTTGGCTCTGTTTTTATGCTTTGCCATGATAGTAGTTACGTTCCAGAATTTCTCGATATTCAGTGCTTTATTCTGATTATAGTTCACTAAAATCATGTTAATTGTTTTTAATTTAGGTTAATACCTGGTTTGCAAATAATGAATGAAAACGACGAAAAACGTTATTGAGCCTAGCTGCGTAAAAACGTATGGATAAAAAATGATGAATTCCGTAAAAAAATGATTATTTATCATCAATTCTCACTAATTTTTGTTTATTTTGTCACCATGTGAAAATATATACCAAATAATATATGTGTGGGATTCTCATTAAACAGTTTAGATCAAAAAGGTGATAAAAATAGTAATTCTCGTTTTTTATCCTCCACAAAATTAAAAAATTTCAATTTAAAATTTATCGATTAAAACAATAAATTCCGTTCTATTTTTAAAAGAAATTTCATAATTGACTTACTGACTCAAGGTGAGCACTAATTCATGTCGATCTGGCATCGACTTATATATGGGGATTTTACCAGGGCCGGCGCTAGAGTAATTGGTGCCCTAGGTGAACTAAAAATATGACGCCTCTAGATAAGAAACAAACTCAATAATTCCTCAATAAATAAAACAAAAAAAATGAAAATAAAATAATTCATGAAGTATTTTAATCCATTCCAATCCTTTTAAGATTGTATATGTCATTTTGGGGGTTTTTTAAAAAAATTTTGCTATTATCTGTTTTTGATCGCTTTTCAATGGATTGCTTCCAGAAATATTTTGCGACCCATGTAAATTGGCGCCCTAGTCAGCTGCCGACGTCACCTATGTTTTACACGCTTGTTTTTGATGAGTTAAAACAAAAGGCCTACATGTTATTAACATATTTCATCACTTTTCTTCTGGTTTACAGATTTTTGTGATTATTTTTAATTAAAGTTTCTAATTATATTTCAGCCTTAATTCTCATAGTTATTTTGTGAAATATAAGCGTTTTCTATGAATTTGGATATGATGAAATTGGTTAATTTTGTTAGTTTTATTATTTTCAAATCTTTTTAAATGTTTTCATTTATTTTTTACATATTTTTTGCATTTTTTCACCCTTCTTATACTTTTTTGAATTATTTAATGCTTAATAGTCTATATTTGATTATTTATCGTCCATTTGGACTTTGCGCGCCCCAAAAATTATCGGATCTCGTGCCAGATAAACAAAAATTTCAAAACCTTAGTTTTTGCCCAACAATATTTTCGTTTTTTAACTTTTTGCTTATTTTGGTGGAATCATTTTCTTCTTTAATTAGTGTTATTTCTTTCTGTTCTTCTTTTAACGTAGTTCATATTTTTCCATAATATTTTTCGCTTTTCTTTCATTTTTTATTTTCTGTATACTTCTTTCTTTATGTCAAATTCAAAGTAGTTTAAGTGATAAGAAGTGAAAATTGGACATAGGTCTTCTATCAGCAGTCCGTGGACTATCAGGGCTTATGCAGTACATGTAATATCACTTTTAGCTGGCATTACGCTCATCTAGTACTTTACCAATGTCACCAAGTTACGGATACCAAATAGTAGAACATCTAACTTAATTTTTTCTAGGTGGTTTGCGTTGGTTTTATCGCGTTTAATCCAAACATTTTCTTTCTATAAACTTGTAAAACCTTTAGATTTACAAAAATAATTTTTACTGTTACTAATATATTATCTTTTTATGTATTATAAAAATTATATTCAAGTTAATTAAAATAAAAATTTTATTTCAACTTATTTATATTTTCAAGCTATGTATTGTTTAATTTTATTTGTTTAAAAATATCGAAAATTTACAAAGGTTTTCAAAATTAATAGTTTTATAATTGAGAAGGATTTTATACAATAGATTTAATTTATTATGAATGAGGAAATTTTATATGAATCAGACGAGGAAGACATTACTTGTGAAGAATTAATTAAAAAAATGAAATTAGTAAAATTTTATTTGAATTATAATCATTTAAAATAATTTTCAAAGATTTGGCAGAATGAAAAAGCTTCGGTTATTTTACTTGAATATCAAACAGAAATTATTGATCTGTTAATGACACAGTTGAAAATCTATGAGGAAAATACAGATATCAACCAGAAAGAATTACTCGCTCAGCACATTCTAAAAATTCATGTAAATTTTTAAAGCGGTTTTTTTCAAAGTTATTGTAAATAGATTGAAAGAATAAAGTATATAATTACTGATTATTCAAGAACAAGAATTCATAAGATTGAAGAATGGTGCGATTATTACCTCAAAGAAGACCCAAATAATTTAACACCAGCTGAAAAAACGCATGCTACACTGTAATCGATATTCTCAATTTTGTTTTTTTAAAATTTAATTTCTAAAGGTATCAGAAATTAATCTCGAATCATTTAATAGAAAACGTTATTTCTCAAACGAATCCTAGAAAAGATTTTAATTTATCTCAATTTGGTTTTTGTTAATATCAAGTAAGGGATTCGATTAAATTACCATTTTAGTTAATTCTCCGAATTCGGATAAATTTGTTTTCTGTTTTGCTATGAAATCGGTGGAAATCAATGTTAACGAAGATTTCAATGCAAATTCTGAGTAATTTAATCATGATTTATGACTCAATGGAACTACAATGACTTTCATTTAGTATCTTGACAATCAGTGTGCATGCTGGCGATCAGTTCGTTGCTCCATTTCGGTCGGTTGAAACCCACGTGAAAAAAGGCTCCATATTGTTAATATAAATTTATTTTTATCTACGCCGTGCAAATCATGATGCGCAGCATTGGATTCGGTAAATGTAAAAACGCGTATGAGTTATCGCGCATTTCGAAATGTTTTGTTCAACGGTCGTTTTGAGTTTTATTATTTTTTTTATACTTAAAAATGAGTTTGGGATCAGCTTTGACTCGAGGCTAAACATTTTAAAAAGCTAAGAGAAGGTTAATGATTGTTAAGTTAGACTTGTATATCTTCGCTTCTAGATCTACCTATTTTGGTGCTTATGTTACACTCATAGAAATAGAGTAAATGAAGCACTGCGATATAATGTTAACATAAAGTTTTGGACGCAGTTAATTTTGGGTCGGGTCAAAAATTGATGAATATTTGATTTGATTGGAAGGATTTGTTTCATCTTTTACAATTATAATTTCCACAGCATCGAATTAATAACTAAATTATATATCGGCAGATATTATTGGCTTATTCGGCGTAATGAAATATTTTAACTCAATGAAGTATATAGCATGAAGTCCCGCATATTTTTTGTAATTATTTGATAAAATGTGCTACCGATAGATATTCACAACGGAGCATCTATTAAGTACGTCCCCTAAGAAAGGAAGGGTCTTCGCAAAAAAGGGAGTCAAAAATTGCTTATTTTGTGTGAACGTCCACAATGGATGCTCCATTAACATTTATTAAAGTAGATATAATGTGATAAAATTTTCTGTTCATGTTTTATGCTACTTTAAATATTTGTTTCTGGTGTGATAGTCTCCATGCTGGAGAGGTACTAAAGAAAACTTACAAGTTTATCGAGTATCACTCGTCTTGTTTGGGGTAAATACTCGGGTATTTTTATTTCCCTTTACTGAAAATTTTTCTAGAACACCTAGTAGCATAAAGATCTATTTAATTGTAAATTATTACATGATATTGCTTGAAAGACGAAAATTCATGTTTCGATGGATCGAAAAGAATAATACTACTTGATAATAGATACTTCATATTGGCCATTACAATCTCATTCCGACTAGTAGAATTAATGGGTTCTAATAAGTTTAATAGTATTATATTTATAAGTGTCCGCTATCACTACGAACTTTGTAAACTAACCAAACACCAACATTATTGATAAAGTTCTCTCGCACTATGGTAAACATTGACGCTTAACCTTCATTCAACTAAGTTTTATTACCTTTAATTCAAATTTACGCGTATTGTTTTTTAATGTATTATCGTCGTGTAGTTTCACTTAAATAAAACCTTTATATTAATTTTTTTGTGAAAGTTGTATTAGACAAACCCATTAGATTTAATTTTTTAATAATATAATGAACCAAAATGGTGATTTTGAACGACTCCTAAGCCAAATAGATGATCAAATGTTGTCGTCTCATGGAAGGTTAATGAGCGTGCCCAGACCTGTGTCGTCAATATGACGCAAATGCGGCAAAGAATTGAGATTTGGGAATACAAATTTTAGCACTAAAACAATTTTTACTCAAAAAAAAATTCGTTTTGAATTCCAAGATGTCAAAATGTTGCCAAAGGGCTACTTGTGATCAAAAAGAGTGAAATAATCTCCGCCTCGGTCGAATCCGACACTATAGCGGTTACCTAACATCAATAACCACTTCCATCTTAGCCACAACTAGGCAAGACAAAAGAACAGTAAATAGGAAGTTGAAGGTTTGCTTGAACATCTGCTTAATTCTTGTGAACTTATCAAATGACGCAAAATGTCAATTCAAGCAAAATTGAATTCGTTGAAGTTGATTTCTACGTTGTTCGAATCAAGATTATTAAAAATTCTTGCAACAAATGATTTCAGGGACCATACTTTAAAATGAGCCAGTAACCTTTCCATTGGTGTGTCAGAATGTTACCAGTCGTGGAAATATGACTGATATTTAACTGACAACCAGACAATAGAGTACAATTTCAACGTCAGTTGCGACAGGTTTATAGTGATTATTTTTTCCCTATGTCCGTACAGGATAGGAATAACATTGTGGCGTGTACTCTAAACCAATACATGTAGTTTTTTAAAACACCTGAGGGTTTAAATAGCGAGAAATGGATTTATTCTTGATTATTTTCTAGAAAAATCTGTAAACAAAAGTTCCGTCTTTTAATGAAATATTAAATAAAGAAATTTCTTTATCCTAGGCATTTACTAGTCAATAGAAAATTTTTTGTATTTATTAAAAGATTTCAAAACGGACTGATAGTTTTTGAGAAGGTCCATTTGAAAATCCTCGTCCTTTGACAATTTCTGATCAAGGAAAGTTAAATTTTGAGAAATTGAACAATTTGAAAACTCTGGCAATGTGTCCCTAAAAACAAAATTTTGAATAATTTTTTATTAAAATTAATAAAGTAAAGAACTAATATTGAATTATAAAACGATCTTATACTCTAAATTTCCCATCTTTTTACTTAACTTCTTATAATTTCTAAGCCCTTCCGAGTATGACAATACTAACACAAATTTAAGCTCATTTTTTTATGTACATTTTTACTATTATTTATATCAACACTAAATTCAAATTCATTTGTAAAAATAACACCCAGGCTTTTCCAAACAGATCCTTAGGATTTTTAATCAATTTATCAACAGTCTCGTTTATCACCAGTAATAAAAATGATTTAGAATACCCATTCTTTATCAACAACTCAACCAATTTATCAACATTTTTTACAGAATTAGCAAAAGTAGAAGATAAAGACCATGAACGATAAATCAATCCCTTCACCATATTTCTCTTATACTTAAATTCACAAAAGCTTTCTGGAGAAGTATAAAGACCAGTATCACTTGTATTCCCGTAAATCTCTGCCTCATACTGTTTATCTTTGCGTTTAATTAACAGATTCAAGAACGTAATTGATGACTTTCACTCCGTTTCACATGTGAATACAATGTTCTTATGTAAACTGTTCATAAAGTGCAAATATCATCCACATACCTTTTATAAACAAAGGGTTTCTCAAATTGGAAGGACGTAATGTTATTTTCCAAACTATCCAAAAATAGTGATGCAATCGTTGATGCTAAAGGAGAACCCATAGCGACTCTATCTATTTGTTGATACCATTCATTGTTGAAAAGAAAATTGAAATTTGAAGTAGCAAATTCAAGAAGTTTATTAAATGACTTTCTATTCAAAATATGATGTTCATAATCATTTTCATCCCACAATGCACAACATAAGTCAATTGCATCAATCAATGGTACATTCGCGAACAAACTGCAAACATCGAACGAAACCATAACATCATTTAAACTTCGTCTTTGCAACTGTGTAATACAAGAAACAAACTCAAAGCTATACTTACATTTAAACTTTGATCGCATTAATGGTTTTAATAATCCATCCAAAAACTTTGTTATCTTATACTGTGCAGTACCAACCATCAACAACACTGGTCCTATAGGTACAGCATCTTTATTGATTTTTGAAGCCCATATAGTTTTGCTGACTGCGATTCTATTGAACGAATAGATTTAACTACCTCTTCATCAATAAGTTTCTTCTCAATAAAACCATTCAGCATTTTTTATACAAACTCTTCAACATTAAGGAGGAGACAATTTTCCATTCTTCCGACCTTTTATAGATTTTACAAACTGAGGAGCATTCAACTTATTTACATACACATCATGGTCAAAAATAAGTAACCAATTTTCTTTGTCAAAATTATATATATTAATATTTTTCTTAGCTAAGTTTTATCTTATCAATATAAGTTCTCCTTATCTTCTCTGATTCCAACATTCTTCTTAACGTTCTTCTGTACTCGAGATCTAGAACATTGTCGACCGAATGGTTTGACCAATATCAGTGAGTACAATAGAGGCTGTAAAAGTGAAATAGGAATGTCTGGTTTTACAGTTTTGTTGGGAACTATTTGGAATTATTGGGAACATGTTGACATTTGATTTTAAATTTAACACTAGGTTTGGATAAAGACATTTTTGAAAATTATTGCTAAAAAAACAAAAAATAGTAAAGAAAATCATAAAATGTTTATTCTTTCCATAAACAGCACGATTCTTAGTTTACTTCATTGGAAGTGATGGACTTAGACTTTTCAAAAAATATTACAATGCATTACGAACTTTGAATTGCTGAAAACGGTGACACAACTCAGAAGCTTCTTAGACACAATAAATTACTACCACCTAAAACATCGGAATTATTACGACTAATGATAAATCTATCAAACAAATAAAGAATGAAGTGTTGATGATACCGAAATTAAAAAAATAATTGTTTGTAAAACGATTTCAAGAAAACGTGTAAAAAAATGGTATGTTCTGGAAATCTAAGAACCGAGGGTGAGAAAAATAAATCGAAAACGAGAATAAAATAACAAAATTAAAAAATCAAACAATGAAATACGACAAGGTTGTTGATTCGCAACAAAAAGTAACCAGCATCATCAATAGTTCCCATATGTTCAGTACTTTTTCTGTGGGGTTATATGTAATCAAGAGTTTTTTGATATGTTTATTGATGTTGCATAATTTGTTTTATTGCAAAAAATACTTGTAAATAATTTTTTTTTTAAATTCCATAATCTTAAATTTTACACCAAGCGTGGTTTTTATAATTTTATATTTTAAAGATTTGTTATGTTAGTTCCCCAATCTTTCTAACTAATTCTTATGGAATCCATAAAAACAGTAGTCAAGTCAACCTAATGTAATCCCATTTCCATATTGAAAAAATCAGTTCGTTTAACATGTTACGCTTGTATTTCAATTCGTAAAATCTATCACAACGTAGCACTCATTCTACAGTCGGAACGTTTATGAGTAACGGCAGGGCGATTCAAATTCTGTATTTTGACTTTATTGTAGCTCTTGTAATATGATGTTACTAATGACTTTAAGCATTTTTTTCTATTTTATGGTGTGTCCATTTACTTATGACAAAACTCTGTAGATATGTATCCGTTGATTTCCAATACATTTTCTATTTTATACTGTTTGTTTATTTAAGACATACGAGTACATAACCATTGTTTATTGTACTAATACATTTTTTATTTAGACGTTTAGTAATCTGAAAATGCAAAAAAATCGTCAAAAAATATAGAAATGTTCTTTGCTATTTAAATCAAAAAATATTTAAAATGACAAAATAAATTGTATAAAAAATTACTCTTCATTAAGTACTCCTTGAACAATATCAGTAATAATGATATGCTTTGGTTTGTCGACTTCAAGCAATGTAAAGTTTAATAATCTTACAATAACATCTGAACTGATATTGAGAGCTGTACCAACATTACACAAGCTATATATCCAATTCGTAAACAGTTTTGGTAAACAATTGATGTAGAGAGCTAAATAAAAATATTGTGTAGAGGTTACTATAATCGCATAAATAAAAAAAATAAAAATTGAACTTTTATTATTAACAATTACCAATAATGCTATATTGGTAAGTGCTTAGAAATAAAATGGCAGCTATATTTTTGTTTTAATGTGGCATTATAAATAACTTTTTTAATAGAGGAAATTGCACAAGAGAAAGTTGTGTAAATTAATGATTCAATGAAATCAAGATCCGAATTGCAAGGAATAGGTTCTAATAACACAAAGAGACATTGGAAAAAGTTTCCCATGTAATATTGAGTGTTTGAATGGGACAGAAACAATTGGGACACCCTGCTTTTCTGTTTAATCAAATTAACATAAATACCTTTCATTTTCATTTGTATGGGGTGAAGTCACACACGAAATGATTATTTACGCTAAATCTTTAGAATAGTATTTTGAATTTATTAAGGAGACTTGGATTTTTATCGAAGAATCCGGTTTACAATTTACTTCGTGTTAGTTTAACTATTACTTTCCATTTGAAATGATGAATTTCATCAAAAAAGTCGCTTTTTTCTTCGTTGACCAATCCAAACCAGACCTCCACCAAAAAGAAAGGGATAATTCCAAACGTGGCATCGAATCAATTGTTATATTTTCAATATTAATAATAAATTCAATGTAATTAAGTTATTTATTCTCATTTTTTCATTTATTAAAATTATTTTTTTAGATTTTATGATAAATTTATTATAATAGAAGTAAGAAATTTATATATTTATTTTAATATTTACAAAAATTTCTGGATTTCACCGAAAATATCTTGTTTAATTTACGCTAGAATCTTTTAATATGATGATACTAGGTTGTGTAAAAAGTTCCCGGGCAGTTTTGGATTACAATTTCAACAATTTCAAATTTTTAATTTAAACACCAGTACAAAATTAAATGAATTCAAGCAAAGGTAATATACTAGGTCGTGTAAAAAGAGTTTATTAACTTATAACTTCTATGTATGCAAAATGGTTTGTAAATTCACTTGCTGCTGCTGCCCGACTAATTACACGACCTAATAGTAATTTATGCAAATTTCTATAATGAGGATTTTGTAGTACTTTCTAATTAATTTAATGTTATTAAATTAATGAGATTTTTAAATATTTTTTTATAATTTATAAATGAATTATTCAAAACAAATGTCCAATAATATGTAATTTTATTACAACTGTGAAAAAATAGACTGTTAAAATAAATTAAATGCAGTATTATCACAAATTAAGGTCTACTAATTAATTTATATATAGAAAAATTAGACAAATCTACTTAAAATACCAACAGAAATTATGAGCATCGGCATAAACTAAATGAATTTACTATACAAGAACAATAAAATAAAATACAAACTACATACAACAACCATATGATAAAACACACACACATGGGGATAAAAATTAGGGGCAGCAATCATTTAAAACGGAATTTTTTAATTATAAAAATATAAAATTTAACAATATTTTAAACGTTTTGTCACATTTCATCTTTCAGTGAATAGAGAATATATTTAGAAAAATTAGTTTTTTGAAATCTAGAAAATGATTATGGATTACCGGAAATTATGTAAAATATATAGAAAAAAACACAGAAAAAAGTAATTTTTAAGTGAAATAATAAGGATTAAAAATAGCCACAATCACATAAAAAAATTTCCCGCAAATATTTGTGAATAAAAATATTTTAGAAAAGCTTTACAAATCTATATTTAAATAAAAATTTTAAATACTTTTAAAAACTTCAAAAAATGTAAATTTAATAAAAAATATAAATTTTATTTTACCATCTCCGCTAAATACTTTTCTTTGCACATAAATTATATTAACTGGTTCATAGGAATTTTGAGAAACGTTCTTTTGTGTATGTATTTATTTTTCTACTCACTGAATTTTTCTGTCTATAGTGTGAGCCATTATTTAATATCATGAATTTTATTCAATGTCAATTTTGGAAATGACACATTCACACATATATTTATTATAAGTACGTATTGTTTATATTATGAAAAATTTTAATCAAAAATTTTTAAACCCGATTTATTTTCTTTTTAAATTCTTTTTAATTTTGAATAGTAATTAAATCTTTAATTTTTAAATATATGTTACAGTGCATGTCATTTAAATAATTATAATATGTTTGGGTTCATTTTATCATAGTTTTATTGAATACTTTTACGGAAGAATAAAAACACTGAAAAATAAACAAACCTTTCGTCACAGAAATTGGCAAAGGGCAAGTTGTAGCAGATACCTTCTCATTCTCTAGTAAATCATCCACTGATAAACTGAAATTCCAAGTTTCATATAAATCGTCATTCCAGAGATATGATTCAGTAATTATTCCTTCGTGCATGAAAACTCGCTTCAATCTCTTCAAGTGTACCCCGGTTGTAAAAACATACAAAACTTGATCGAGGCGCAATTTTCCTCTCAGCTTATTTCCAACATCTTCAAGCTGGGATGCCAAAACACAAACAAATATTATACTGCAATTCTTTATCATTTTAGAATAATTTTCATCAATATTAACTCCTTTGCATTTAATTTTGTCTATGAAAAAAAACATCAAAATCGGTAGGTTGATTTTTAAAATAAAATAAAATTTTTCAATATATTGGGTGGTAAATATAAAAATCAGTCAGTGCTGCGTAAAAAGAAAAAAGTCGAGCGAAAGTCGGGTGGGTTTCATGTTGTCTTTTCTGATGGTAGTATTTTCAGGAATTCGTTCATGATAGAAAGTCCATATTGGTTGACTTTGTATATTCGCCAACAAATATGAAGAAATTTAAAGAGAACATTATAGATTTCGAACGGGTTTCTTTAAAAATTGAATCTTCATCATTACTCTTTATAATAAAAACAAAAATACTTAGTAAAAGATATGATAATCTTTTTATGTGAATTTCAAGTAGAAATTTTATAATCGAAAGGTCTCATTTTTGTTTCTTCTCATAATTTTCAATAATTATTTTCCTGGATTAACGCTGCTACCAGAAAACCATTGTTTTATACTATAAATATAATTAATAAAATAATAAATATAAATGCTATAATAATAATATAAAATTATGGTTTGTTTTTAGTAGCCTAAATTAAATGTTAAACAAGTCAATAAATTACAAAAATAATCCTTTGCTGTAAATAATGTATTAAATTTTCTTAATATTTTATTTGCATCAAAGGCTTATCCTGTCATTTATTTCCTTGTTAATTCAACATATATATATTCAGCTACAATATATTTCGACAGACTCACTGTCATCAGAGAAGGATTTTGAATTGTGGAAAAGATATAGAAATTCAATGAATGAAAAATTAGTAACAATTGAATAAGCTTTGCGTGGATTTGAATTTTGCATTATAGGATCGTCATCGGATTTATTGGTAGATTTCAAGTCTTGATTGAATGGTATTAAGATCTAGGTTATGAATATTTATACCATGGGTGCAATGCCATACATTGCATTGACTGCTCATCATTTCCGCTCTCAAGTTCTTATTAACTTTAGACTGAAATAAGTGCACACAATTTTTGTGCTGCATAATGAAAATAAATGTAAAATATTTTTGTGTAAGTTTATTTAAATTTTGTTAAAATCCACCCTCGCGAATGATCTTCATTTTTTTTAACAATTGTACTTATACCGGACTCATCAGCCCCTAAAACCAATAATTTAACATATTTTTCTGCCTTAACACCATCTTCTTTAAATTGCCTATCAATATTGTATGTCCCATTGAAATTTCAGTTTTGATTAACAGAATATAATTCCAAATTAATTGAATAAAATATATTAAACAAAATTCAAAACTTATTATTATTTAAAACATTTTAAACTTTTCATAAATCTAAATCTACAAAATACTTCCACAAAACCAACATAATAAATATCAAAAGTTTTACATAATTTCAAAAAATATTCAACTCAAGATTCAACATCAGGATTGAACACCAGGAATGCCCAACCTGTGGCCCATTTAAATACTTTTTGCGGCCCAATTGAAGTTTTCAACTTTCTATATTTTTTTAGACATTTAGACTATAGACGGTTGAAACATAGACTTTTAGTTGTTAAATTTTTGCAACTGAAAACATAATAACAAAAAAAAATAAAAGTAGTAACTACAATATATTTCGACAGACTCATTGTCATCCTCAGGTAGATTCGAACTTGAAACTTTATTGAATTAAATTGCTTTTATGCAAACAATTCTGCTTTATAAAAATTTATTTAATAAAATTTATAAAATCGAAATTTTAACAAAAACTAATTAATGAAATTTTTAATTTTTACACAAAAATATTTTATTTATTTTCAAAATACTAATATCAGCATTTGGAACTACTTATCGCTACGAATCATTTTTTTTCCAAATTAAAGCTGATTAAAACAAAGTGCGCAACAGCTTGCTCAATGAAATCAACTACGATGCATTACATTATCCGTTGATATTTATAAAATATCAAAAAAATACAAAAAAAAGTGTCACATTAGTTGTAAAATAATAAAATATCTTTGAATAATTTGTTGTTTTATTTTTATATATTCAGTAAAGTTTTTGGCCCACCAACCGATTTGGGCTGGGCACCCTTGATTTATACAATACCTATATATTAAAAGCAAAAAATGAGTGTCTATCTGTCACAGTAGTAAACTTATTATATCATAATTATATTAATATCGTTGGATTTATTTAATACATGCCGGTTCTGTTTAGTGATTCCTCGTGCTCTTACTTTACAACAAAATCAATAATACACAACACAACTTTTATTTGTATTCAACACAATTCATACACTAGTCAATACAATTTTTAATATACGATACATTAAGTGATATATAGTGCACTTCACAATAGTATACTAGTTTCAAGCTAATGGCTCTCATCAGTACTATGCGGGAGGCGCTCAGATTTCTCTTCGCGGCAGGTAAGTGTAAAAACATTGTCAAGTTAACACTGTTATACACTTATCCTGATGCACTGAACATCAAATAAAGTTGAATTTAAGACAAGAAAAAAGACGAATCTTTATCTTGAAACTTCCTTTCACTTGAAACCATATTAGATACAATCTTACCTCTGTGAACTACAAGTTCAACACAGAAATTGGTAACAAGCTATCAGACTACCAAACCACTTTTATATCTTTTTATATAGGGATTAGTCTATCAGCGGCAAATTGCCCTTTCTTATATACAAAATTTCTTTTTGATTTGGATAATACTAAGTCCTGCTCACTAACTACTAACGTTTTCAATTATTTAATATATCTGAATTTTTCTCTTGACCACCCGAAAAATTTCTAACTGATCGTTTCGTTTTTATGCTGGTTTTTATTATATTTGAATAATAAAATAATCAAATTAGGTTCCCAGGAAAATATTAGATAATTTATTTTCGCTACCATAATTAGCCTTTCTGTTAATCACTAACTTTCTGTTAGAGAAATATTGATCTCATTATTCTCTCGGATTTCTTAATTTATTGAATATCATTTTCTGGGGACCCTCGTTGATTTTATATCAACAAGCCCACGACCACCAAAACCTTGAAGGAGAAATTTAGACACTACATTACTATAATTCAGTCTTAGTTATGCTTAACTGTAATTGAAAATTTCATCAAAAAACTCAAATATGCCAGCAAAACCGAGAAGACATTCATTAGATGGGTTGTTGGAAACCTTACAAATTCTTTAAATTAACTAAAATATCCACTAACTGAGATTCCAATTATTCAATGATAATATTTCACCATTGATAAAATATAACCAATTTCCTTTTTCTTCATTTGCAAATGACATTAGAATCATAAATTAAAACTTATTTGAATTTATCAATCTAATGTCATCTGAGAATGAAAAGAAAACCAAATTAAAAATAACAGTTTTATTATTTTCCTTCAACATACTTGTCGATTCTTTATTTCTGGTTTGAATGTACAAATTTGATGGCAATATGCACAGACTTTCAATAAGATCTTTACACAAATTTGAACCGAGTCTACCGTACCCAATTACACCGACTTTAGTAGCTATATCATCAGAATCATTGATTTCCAACATAAATTTAGTGAAATGCGTATTAGATCCATTAGTTTTGATTCTATAGCATGCTTTTCTGAATATAAACCATTAGTCTATTAGCAGATGTGACCAAATTTATTCACCTATACACATTGAATGCGCTTACATAGAAATATGAATGCAAACAAGCGTTTACAAAAAGACAATGAGATCTTGATCTAAGTGGCAAATAATTAATATTTTCCTCAGTTAAAATCGATTTGAATTCTAAAGTCGGTAAATTTACAGTTAAATCTTGAATTTTATATTCTAAAGTCATTTTAAAATGGCTACGTTTAAAGTTGTTAATAGATACAATTTAAAATATCTAAACAAATGAAGCTTTACAAACGTCAGGTTTTTAATGTAATTAAATAATTTTTTGCTTTGTAACAGTTGTTTTTATTGATATAATGATTAAATAGATTTATATTGCATAATAATTCATTATGATATAAAAATAATAATTTACTAAAATATAATTGATCATTATGTCAAATGATCAAAAATTATTTTAATAAATTTATTTTTCATCCTATGTCAGAAAAATAAATGAAACATCGAAAAGGTGACTAAAAATTAAAGATTTTATTGATTATAATATACTATTAAATTGAATTCTATATAGATTAATTAAAATTAATTACAATTGAAGCCGCCTAATGTGAGCATTTTGATACAGAATACTTTGGTCATTTTAAACGATTTGAGAGATGATTTTGGTATATTGACAAGGAATTAAAACCTGAAAAATAATTATGCTTTTCACAACACAAATCTAAATACAAATCGTAGAACTCGTATCTCAAGGCATTGATTCTGTGCATTAATTTTGTTTATGAGATTTATAAGCCCAACTCTGTCGTACTCAGAAGCCTGCATGAGAAAATCTTACTAGGAATTATTTTAAAAAATACAAACAGATAGCACTATACTATTTATTGTAACAACAAATTTCCAATACCACTTTTGTAGTATATGTAAAGTGACTTTATTGGTATACTATTTACTAATTATAACAAACACAAAACATTGTGATTGAATTAATAAATAAAATAAAGCGCCAATCCAACATATAAAGGATGCTACAATATATTTCGACAGACTCACTGTCTTCGTCGGGTAGATATGAACTTAAAACTATATAGAATAAATTACTTTTATTTAAACAAATTTCTTATTTTATATTTTAAAAATAATTTACTAAAAATTATAATTTCAGCTATTTATAAATATCAAGTTTTAAAAAATTTTTAAATTTAATAAAATCTAGACTTTAATAAAACTTTAATAAATTTTCATTAAAATACATTTTAATTTTTAACAAAACTATTTATTTTCATCCTACATCAAGAACTTGATCGAGGAAATGACGTACAGTCATTCCAACGTATGTAGTATTACACCCATGACTTATGACATGACACATAAGAATTGATTAATATCAGTGAATACAATTGTTGTCTGAATCTGTTGTGTTTATAAATGTATTTCAAGTTCTACTTAGATTTTGTCCGGATCTTGGTTTTCAATTTATGATTTATAAAAGAAAGATTTTTAATTTTTGATAAAATAATTTGAGAATTTAAATGCAACAATTTGTTTAAATAAAAATGGTTTATTCTAAATTGTTTAAAGTTCAAGACTACCTGACGAAGGCAAAAATTCTGCTGAAATATATTGTAGCTGAATACATATTTTGGATTGGTGTCCTCTTTAATTTTGTGTGATTTTGTATTATTATTATTATTATTATTATTATTATTATGAATATATCTAATATCATGGATCTTAAGAGAAGCTAGCACTATCCGATTAATTAAATGTTAGTCAAAAACGACACGGGTATCCGTTTTCTATAATTATATATTATCATAAACACAATAATAAATTTCATTCATCAATGCGAACTTAAAATAAATATAATTTTAATTATTTGAATAATTTATAATTTTTCTTCGAAAGCAATTTGCTTTTAACATCGTAAAATGATTTTTTTGTTAATTTTGGTGGTACTGTCGGGCCAAATCATTTCAATCGCTTTATATCGGGGCCTCTCTCGGAAGGGTACTAATGGAAAATTGAGGTTCAAGTAGATAAATTTGGATTCTGGTGACTAAATTGGTACAATAGGTGTACTGGTTGGTAAAGGATATAATATAGATATAACGGTGTATAAATTGAGTGTTTGATTGATAAATTGGTACAAGGTGAGTACTGGCTTAAAACACTGTAATGTAAGTTAAACATGAAGCAATCAAAATTGAATAAGAAAAATGAAATTATTTAGATTAAATCAAGTAATACACACCCAAGGTTGTAATATACACATTGTATTGCTCTTGTATGCAACACATATACACACACGCATATATCAACCAATTCAAATCATGAATTGATATTGTATATAATTAATAAAACATCACAGTAAATTATACAGTATTTTAATCTATATATTCGAAAATTGAGGGAAAATTAATGATATTTCAGATAATTTACATGTGTGTAATAAATTTTCACTGTGTTTCAGTTATAATTTGTTTTAATTATTTTATTCCCATTTCTTTAATGTGATTCTTTCATATGAGAGTACCTTAGGTGTTACCCTTTGCCAAATCTAATTGTTTGATGTATATACTGATATATGAGTAAAAATCAGTATACATATTTATTCAAATCCATCATTCATCAACCCAAAAACTTATCAATGAAATTAGATGAAAAAACAATGAAATTAGTTACAATACAAATGCAACTAATCTGCAGCAGTGTGATGAGTAAAACATAGTCATTTAAGTTACTCATTTAAGTTACATCATCATTATTTGCTTGAATTCCTAAAAATATTTTACCTTTACTCAAGGTTTCTCGAGATATATACACCAAGTAAATATTTTTATATTTTTCAGTATAAAATAACCATGTTTTCTACTTTTTGATGACCAAGAAATTGTGTCTGGTCTTTAATAATATCCTGAAACTTTTCATGTTTTCAAATATTGAATGTTACATCAAATAAATATGTAGAAAAGGCCGGTTTTAAACAATTATAAAATAAAGTTGTAATATATGAAATTTGAAATACTTAAAAGAATTGTAAATAAGAATGCAAAATAATATTAAAATGATCAGTGACTATATTCAAAATCAACCCATAACAATTATATTGTATGTCCTTCCTCTTGGACCTGTATATTTTTTATATGCTCGAAATTGGTTGTTTGATATAAACCATACCCCAGCACCCCATTCAATGACAGCGGCTAGTGAATATTTGTGAACTCGTTGTATTGCTGGTATTAACTGATCCATTAATAAACTTTCTGCGAGACCTTTTCCTCTAGTATTGAAAGATCTTGGAAGGTTATCCAGGACTTGGCTAATCAAGTTGGCATTAAAATTATTATCTTCTTTATCTCGACTAGCAACCGCAATATTGTGTCCCCTTGATCTTAAATTTATGATACCACCGTACACTGAAACGTAATGATTGTCACCACCTGTTATTGGATTGTAGACGACTAGAAACCATTCTCGCCATGAAAATTTGTCAGTTAAAAAATTATAAAATTCTTCCAAATATTCTTTGTTTCCTTTTCCATAATTTTTCACATTAAATTCTTCTGCGTCTTTCTACAAATAAAGTGATGGTGAACTGAAATGAAAAACGTTTTAAAACATTTATAACATACAACATGGTCTTTATTTAAAATCAGAACCTTTTCGATGTTTTGTATTGTCAACTTCGTCATAATATGTTTTTTTGACCATTTATCAGTTTTTGGGGTTACTCAAGCACTTACATTATAATTTTTAAACTAATGATTTTTACTTAGGTTGTTAGTAATCATTATTATTTTCTTGGTTTATTTTTATTGTCAAAGTCTTGATTTATTGCTCTCTCTGCCACAAAAAACAGGCCCCTTTTTGAACATGTTGTTATCAGACACATTGACTTGACAAATTTATTTTCAAAAAAGTCAGTCAGACAAATTGGATAAAGTATTTTATATAAAGCCTTTTTCGACTGTATATCCAAAAAAATATTATAGCAGTTAGTTTAAAATTAGTTTGAAACAATCTTCCTTGGGAATTTCTGCTACTAGTCCAAACTATTGTTGGCAAGTGCAATAAAATATGAAATCAGGCTGAATTTGCTGTTGCTGTTAATTGAACAACTGGATTTTTGTGATAACTGTATAGGACATAAGACTTGTTTTTGTCGAATTTGTTTTTAGATAAAAAAAAACAAAGTCATATTGCGTTTTGCTTCCTGCCAAACTTATTTAAGTACCCAATGCTAGGAACAATATTTTAAACAATTTTTACCATTATTTAATACAACTCCAGTGTATTACTCTTCCATGCCATTGTAGCTGTAAGCAGGAAGAGTAAACCACGTTTTATAAATGGCTGTCTCCTTCAAAGGTTTAAGAATCATGAAGATTTCAAAAGGTATATGAATCAATTTACTACTAAAATTATTACTTGTAACTGCGAATGCCAATTTCCTTTGATAGAATTAATTGTTTCTTCCATGATTGCGGAGATTTGATTAATCTTCTTATTCCACTGCTCAGCCCAATAATCTTGATTTGAAGTTAGATTTTTGGTGGTCAAATAAAAGGATTCTACCTCCAATCCTTTTAATATTAGTTGAATGTTTCCCAAAAAGAACTTTTCAACTTTACGCCTGTGAAAATTGAAAGTTTGGCACGAAGCTTAATAATAATAATAATAATAATAATAATAATAATAATAATAATAATAATAATAATAATAATAATAATAATAATAATAATAATAATAATAATAATAATAATAATAATAATAATAATAATAATAATAAATAATAATAATAATAATAATAATAATAATAATAATAATAATAATAATAATAATAATAATAATAATAATAATAATAATAATAATAATAATAATAATAATAATAATAATAATAATAATAATAATAATAATAATATAATAATAATAATAATAATAATAATAATAATAATAATAATAATAATAATAATAATAATAATAATAATAATAATAATAATAATAATAATAATAATAATAATAATAATAATAATAATAATAATAATAATAATAATAATAATAATAATAATAATAATAATAATAATAATAATAATAATAATAATAATAATAATAATAATAATAATAATAATAATAATAATAATAATAATAATAATAATAATAATAATAATAATAATAATAATAATAATATTAATAATAATAATAATAATAATAATAATAATAATAATAATAATAATAATAATAATAATAATAATAATAATAATAATAATAATAAGGATAATTATATATATATATATATATATATATGTTTGTGTGTGTGTGTGTATTTTTTATAAAAGATTTATACCGGTAACTAAATTTTCACTAAATATTCGCTGTGGGTTCGTGAATGATTCGTAAAGTTTATCTGCCGCGTTATAATAGGTTTGATCATACGTAATTCTAAAGCGGTCCATCATCATTTGACGGACGTTTGAAGGGGCATCTGAAATACTTAAAATCATGTCTTGCAGAAGTCCAATGGCCGTTTCATGATTAAAGTATTGTACCTAATTAAAAAAAGTTTATTTTATAATAAATTAAAATTAAAATTTTTACTTTTACAACATTCCAATTTATGGCTTTCTTTACTTCATCAAACTGTTGATCGACAGTATCCATTTTGTCGTTGATTATCTTAAATTGTTCTTTCATGTATGTCAGTTCTTTTGATTCGGTTTCAAATTGTGCCATGATCACTTTGGAAAAGTAGCCGATAGATTTCAAAAGAGGCAAACCCCATTTGGAAATGGCTTGGGTTGTCTTGACAAAATCGCTTTCTTTAATGCTGTTAAAAATTTCTTTCGCTTTTTCGAGTTTTGAGGCCTCTTCTAGAATTTTTCCAGGAGAAGTATCGAGTCCATAAATCGGAATCAGCGATGACAGACATAAGCAAAGAATATAACAACAAAATTTCATTGTTATTCGATAAATTTATTTCTCTTATTATTTTATACATTCGAATCATTTTTAATAATTTGTGAAAATAACATTTGTCTATTGATAAGATTAAAATTAAAATAATAATAATTTATTATCAACATTATTAATTAGGATTAATTAATTAATTATTACTCTTATTTAAAATTATGATTGTACCGAATTTTTATTTTCTATTTTCCCTAAACTGGTCATTATACATGTATTTATCTAAGACCCTTGTTTTTAACCCATTTTTTCGTCTCTGTTACCCCAAAAAACATTCCACTCTTTGGAAATTGTGTTTAAATTTGTTTCCATGCAGTGACGAGTTTACAGAAAACGGAACGCTAGGTGCAAATAACTTTTCGGCATTTCTAAGCATGTAGACTGAAATTCCAAGAATGATGATATAGAGCCTATGTGTAAAAATTTGTTTAAAAATACACGAAGTTTAAATTGAAACTGTTTTGTACGCGCTATTGAGTGACAGTAACTAACCCAAATGAACAAATTACAATAATATACTTTGATTTGAATACTAAAGTGTAAATATATAAATTATTTAAAATATGTCATGAAAAATATTATTTTTTAAAAAACTTTAAGAATTTCATTTGTTTGGGGCATATTCAACATTCGATGTGCTTGAAAACAATTTACAGATAAGATCTCATACAGGAATGTACTCTCCCCTTTTAAGAAAATATTTGGTATAACGCCTTGGATGGCGGTAGCCAAATCGAAGAAACTTCAATCGAAAACCAATGAAATCCTGAAATTACACTTAGGAAGTTCGGGACGCTGATGAAAATGGCTGGAAAAGTTGTAAGTTGACTTACTGTGAAAGATGTGTATCGATGAACATCATGGGCAAAGAAATTTATTTAAATGTCTTAGTTACTCTGAATGTCGTTTCAAGATGTAAGGTTCGGTTAGAGAAGGATGATATACACCTACTGAAAGTTGTACGAGGAACCAAAGTGGAGTTGTTGAAAGAATATTTAGAAACACGAAATCTGCTGCTTAGGTGAGTCTATAGGTATCATTTTCAAAGCAATCGAAAGTAGATTGATGGAGTTTAGGAGACCGTCTAATTATATTGATTACGCTAACGACAAAACTTTCTTGGCACGGTTTATTGGAAAAGCATAGACAGCGAAGTGTAATTGGATCGATAACGCCCCAGAGACTCTGATGACTTTGGTATCTCAATATAAAGTCCTCACAAATCTAAAAGAAATTTAATGAGGCTATAGAAGGTTTAATCAATGTTGGGGTTATACAAATTACAAGAAATAAAATAAAAAGTGACGACATTATAAAGATAAATTAAAATTAATTAAAAATTTGAAAATAGTAAAAATTGATATTTTATGCGGGGAAAAGTGGTCACCCATGGCAAATTTGATTTTGTAGATGAATAAGTTAATTTTAAATTGATCAGAGATATATCTAAGGGTCAGAAACTTAAAAACAAACTAATTAATTAGTTAAGTTATTTTCCGGTGAACCCATTAATCAAGGCAACCCTTTAATTAAATCAGAATGGTCTGACCGAGATTTGCTTAATTGGCAATAAATTGCCATCCAGTTCAAAATGTGAGAAGAAGTTCTAGTAATCGAGCTCACCTGTTTATTGATTTAAGGCCACTGTGTATATTACCAACATAAATAGTCATTTAGGCATTTAAAGAAGATTACTATCTCGGGTATTCTTTTTATCTCCTCGTTTATGATTTTATTTTGTTAGATTCAAGGGTTTTATATTTAAAATTTATTAAGCTTTTTCACTTTCTAAAGAGATCGATTTTAAATTTAAGCTTTAACTAGTAAACTGCGATTCTTTATGATTTGTATTGGCACTCATTCATATATGGTGCTACATATTTGTTTATTTTATTCATTGATTATCGCTTATTTTAAACCTTAACTTCCAAAATACTATCCTTGTCACGAATTGTAAAAAAAGGTTATTCGTTAAATTTCCAACCATCTTTGTTATTTATAATCCATATTATTCCCCAATTTTATTCTATTTAGTATAATCGAATGACTAGCTCTTGAAGTCTTACCTGGTTGTGTATTGCGACCTGGGTGGAATGGAAGAGACGGCATCATTTCAGACACCAACTCATCATGCAGGATGATTGCTATCTAGATTTTGACTTATTCATTTTATGGTTATACTTAATTTCACCCTCAATTTAAATGACCATTGCTCTTTGAGATTTTACTGATATAATTCAAATTTAGAACTGTATTTACGGGTTTTATTTTTAACTAAATACAGTTCGTTTTTCATCTTACACGTTTTCGGATAACATGGAAAGTATCCAAAATTATACTTTAGTAAATTGACTTTTTTACAAATTTTTACAAGAATTTCTGAGGAACGTATCTACGGTGTAAAAAAAGACTTTGTGTAATTCAAATCTTTAAATCATTATTAAATATTAATTTAAATAAAGTTAAAAATTTCTTCGATATAACTTCATTATATAAAATTTTAGCTATAATAGTATAAACCACTTTACTATGTCATATCAAATTTTAATTTAATTTCTAATTTAAATCAAAATCTGGAAAAATTAATTTACAAACTTTTAGAAATTAAATTTTAATTAATTATTTACATTTGTTTTAGTTATTTATTATTTTAAAATTATCCAGCCCTTTAGACTTTTTCGGTACACGTTGCAACTTAATTAACTCAAATGTCTAATGAATGGGAGCTTGTAGTGAAAGGTGGAAAGCATAAAGCAAAGACACAAATATCAAAAGGGGAATTGAAAAGAATTAATCAAAACAATCTTAATAGTAACAAGTATCGATTGGCTATGGACGAAGAAACAGACAAATCGCTTTCTCCAGAACAGACTAAAATAATATCAAAGCCCAAATCTAAAAAAGGCAGTTCTTTAAAAGGCGAAGATGATGTTAATCAGCAAATTAATAAAGTAATAAAAAGTATTTTAGTAATATCAATTACTAAACTTTCAGATTACCAGTGAATCAATTAAAAAAATCTACAAAGAATTATTATCCAAATTTCCAAATCAAACTACTGTGTCATTGCTAGATTTGGCAGTACATTTAAGTTTAATGATAAAAACGTCTGATGAGACAATGAAGACTATCAATTTCGATAAAACAGGTAGAAATTAAAATTATTCGTATTATATGTAATATTAATCTCAGATTTCCCATATGCTTTTTTATCAAATGACACTTTAGTTGCTTTGAAAGGTATCTTTAACGGATTATCTAATGTTCAAACAAGCAATTTTTTGAAATCAGCAATGATCCAATTACTTGATGATCATGATAAAGGTAATATTTGATTTCGATATTTTATTATTAAAAATTTACTTAATTCTTAATAGTATAATTTTAATAACCTTATTTTACATGCAAATAATCAATGATATCTTGAACTTATTTTAACTATATAACTGGTTATAGTTTTAATTTATATATAAGTTATTTTAAAGTGATTGCATATTAACTTGAAAAGTAATTTAATGACATTTATTACGTAAATTCGCGTTTTTTAACCCACATGAAATAGGGTTACAATATGGTTATTATATAACGTGATCAATTGACATTAAAATGTCCTTTATTAATCCTTGATCCGTGTTAGTAAATCAAGGAGTGAAATATGAAGTTATTGAAGGATCCCATGCTCCAAATGCAATTATATAGCATATACGCCTCTAAATTTTATCAATAAGTCAAAGGCTTTAATATATATAACTTGTTGATAGAACTGCCAACGCACCAACGATTATAATGACGTGTTACGCACGTGTTAACGGCGTTTAGTACAGTAAGTAGCCGATGTCGATTGCAGGTTATTCCATCGCAATTGGTTAAGGATATAGTGGACTAGCTGGGGTTTTTGTAGTTATCTGTTAAGAAATGTATAACTTTTACAAATAAACAACGGTTGAAAGTAGTATTTCCACTGTAATATAATAATAGTTCAATGTTGGCTTATGAATGCTTTCTTAGTAATATAAGTAAACCGACCAATTACTTTATCTCCCAGTTTTCCTCTTGAAATAAACTAACTCCAGAGAATAAATGATATTTAATATAGTATTTTCATCCTAAAAAACAGCCAATAAACGTCCAGTGTTAGAAATATTACAAATTCGAGTCATTTATGCGGTTATTTTTTATAATATAGTTTATATTTTTCCACGAATACTATGTTGACTCGTTTATGTACACTTTTGACTTGAAATATCACCAAAAAAACAGTTTAAATTCGAGCCATTTCAATATTTCTTATGGGTTTTTAATAATCAATAAAGGAAATAGTAAAAAAAGAAGTGATTAATTATACATTCTTTCGGAATGTCATTTTAACAAAATTAATTGTTCTACTTTTGCATTAAAATTACTTATATCTTGAATGAAACTTAAAATTTGTCAATAGAACCTTTGTACACCAAAATTAAAAAACCGGCTTGTGAGTTTTACTATAAAAGATAAATCACAACTAATTTTTTCCCCACCCTAAAACAACAGCCAATAAACGTCTAGTATTAGAAAGCTTACAAATTCGAGTAATTTATGCGGTATTTTTTATGATGTAGCTTTTATTTTTCCACGAATACACTTTTGACTTGTAATATCACCAAAAATGCAGTTTAAATCCGAGCAATTTAAATGTTTCTGGTGGGTTTTTAATAATCAATAAAGAAAATAGTAAAAAATGGAGTTATAAATTTATTTGGAATGTCATTATTAGAAAATGAATTAGTTTACTTTTGCATTATAATTACTTATCTTGAATCAAGCTTAATATTGGCTAATGGAACCTCTACACTAAAATTAATAAACCGGTTTGTGATAGTTTGCTATGTATTTAACTCGAAAAGATAAATCATATTTATTAGTTTTTTCATCCTAAAAATGACAGACAATAAACGTAAAATAATAGAAAGCTTACAATATCGAGTCATTTAAGCGGTATTTTTATGATAGATAAAGTTTTTCACGAATACTATGCTGACTCGTTTATGTACACTTGAAATATTACCAAAGAAGCGGTTTAAATTAGAGCAATTTAAATATTTCTAGTGGGTTATATATTAATAATCAATAAAGAAAATAGTAAAAAATGGAATGATATGTTATTTCGGAATGTCATATTCATCTTTTGTATTCTTGGTAAATTTTGCATTAAAATTATTTATATCTTGATCAAGATTAAAATATACCAATGGAAACTTTGTACATCAAAATTAAAAATCCGGATTGTGATTAAAAGATATGATCTTTACATTGTTGGCTATGTAATTAACTGTAAATGACAAATCATATTTAATAGGTTTTTCATCCTAAAAATAACAGCCAATAAACGTTCAGTATTAGAAAGCTTACAAATTCGAGTCATTTATGTGGTATTTTTTATGATATTTATATAACGTGTATTTTTTTCATGAATACTATGTTGAGTCGTTTACGTACACTTTTGACTAGAAATATCACCAAAAATGCAGTTTAAATCCGAGCAATTTAAATATTTCTAGTGGGTTTTAATTTTCAATAAAAAATACTATAAAATGGAGTGATAAATTATATATTGTACTACTTTTGCATTATATTGAATCAAGCTTAAAATTATCCAGTGTAAACTTTGTACACCAAAATTAAAAATCCGAATTTCGATTAGAACATTGCTGCATTTTGGAAGCATTGAATCTGAATAGTTTTCAAGAATAGATAAAACAGAATATTCCGAATTTCCACAAATAAGTACAAAACACTAAAAATAGTTTTTATTTGTCAATAAAATGATACGTAAATTGGACAAATAAAGATGAAAAAACCACTTAAATCAACTTTAAGTTTTAAGTTGTATTTATGTTAAATCCGTAAACAGTTGGAAAGTTTTAAAAGATATTTAAATGGATTTCTAGCAGAAAAAAAAACAATATTTTCACTTGTATTCTAACAGGTAAACAAAAAACACTGCAGAAATTTCTGGTATTCTAACTGAACTTGCTTTTTATTCATAACAAGAAATTTAAATGCCCGCAAATAAATTTTGATTGTTTAACATAAACAAATATTGATCGTAGGAATCGTGTTTTAGTTTGATATTAATTGAATTATTCAAAAAATGGAAGTTAATAGTTGAAAGAAAAGCAAATAATTGATTATTTTGAAATAAATATTTAATGTTGAGTGCAATGCAATCATTGAATAACAATATTTAACGGATCCAATTTAGGTATTCATTCTATTGGTCTACGCGTATTAATTCAGGCATGTGTTCGGTTGAAGCCAACTGTTTTCATTACCAATAGGAAAAATGTATTTTCGGTGTCATATGCTTCATTTGTCTAATAAACATCTTTAGTTCTTTGATTTATTGAATCTGCACCGAGAACAGACAGTTAAATTCAAATTATTGACATGGGCATTGAGACAAGCATGCTCAAATTACAACTTAGCTTGTCAAAGTAACATTTTTAAGTCATCTTTTACATTCTGGTAATTGTGATATGTTCAGTTTGGTTGATATATTTCCTTCCGTTTATCACCCAAAAATGTCACACTGAATTTGTCATCAGTTTCGCCGAAGAAATTAAGTATGATTTAATAGTAACAAACTTAGCGCAACTGAATATTGTGATTTTTCAGGGATTATCCAATTGATGCTACTGGCAATGATTCAGGTTTACTGGTAACTGACTTTGTACCGATCATTGACCTTATCTTCACACAACACTCCGATAATCAAAATGATAAAAAGTTCAAAAAAAAGCAAGGTTGTTAAATATCCCGTAGTTGATAAATTTATTTTCAATTTATCGATTTCAGCAAATTTTCAGTTGACTCCCAGTCAAATCGATAGATTAAAATTGATTTATCCAAAAATTAAGGTAACCTACTCAAAATAAACGTGCAATATTACATTTATCCACTTGCAGGACCAGGCTTTCCTTTCTAAATCTCCTGTTTCACTGAAAGATTATTTTGCATCGTTATTCTTAAGATTATCTTCACAACATCAAAATGGGCTTTTAAATCAAGAAGTAAAACAAATTATTGAAATGCTGAATTTACGAGAATTCTTTAGCTCCTAAATTGCTTGGAGCACTGTGTTAAAATGTGTCCTGAGACAATCAATCAACTGAATCATTTGCACCTAGAATATCCACAACAAACAAAGTGAGTCATTAACTAAGTCCATGATAATTAATTAATTTTAATAATTTCATAATTATATTATGAATTTTATTACTGATTATTATTGGATATCAATTAATTTTATTGATAATTTAATATTTTTTTTCACCATGTTAGGATAATTGATTAATTTAATTTTTATTAATGATTAATATTGTCAATTAATTTATTATTTAATTGATAATTAAATTATCTTTTGTGTGTATTGGGATAATTGATTAATATATTGAAAATCTATGATTTTATCTATTTATTTTTCTGCACTTCTAATTTTTATTACTGATTAGTATTGCATATCGATTAATTTTATTGGTAATTTAATATTTTTTTCTGTATATTAGGATAATCGATTTATTTATTGCCTAATTTTTATTAATAATGATTAATATACTCAATCGATCAATTTATTATTTAATTGATAATTTAATTATCTTTTGTGTGTATTGGGATAATTGATTAATGTTATTTTTATTCTCGATTAATTTTAATGATAATTCCGTGTATTAGGATAATCGATTAATTTAATTTGTTATTTATTAAAAATTTTATCGATAAGTAGTCAGTTTGTGTTCACAACATCAATTAAAATCATTAATTGATATTGTATCGATTTTAATAGTTATTTTGATCATGGTTGTGGAAAATTTGTTTTTAAGCTCATCCTAATTAATGCATTTTAATTGGAATTGTGCATTTGAAACCTATTTAAATTTACAAATAAATGTTGTTTAAAAGCTATAAGAAAATTGTAAAGATTCAATAAATGATCAAACCTGATTGCCCAAATTTATCACATATAATTATTACAGAATTGAACAGCGAAACTTTTGATACATTTTTTATTCAATGTCAAACAAATTCCATTCCTAATTGTAACATACGACTCACAGAGCTCTAGGAAGCTATTTATTCACTTACACAAAAGAATTTATATCGTTACATAAAACCAGTCAGGAATAAGAACACCCCAAAACTTGGAAATAGTCAAAATTTGGACATCAAACAATAATTCCAAGTTACGGAAATTAGCATAATGCTAGCTGTTTCCTTTTCGACATTTCCTATTATAGTTTACATATATTGATTTCGTTCCACAATCTACCTGACTTATCAGTGAATACAACCATATAATATGGCAACATTCAGGAATAAATATGCATGTATATATTGTCATACGCAACACTTATCTGTGAATTTTAACGGATTGCGTATAAAATCACTAAATTTGATAATATTTGTAATTGTAACAATAAATCAATATTAAATATTTATTATATATCAATTATATTATAATTTTTATATCATTATTGATTAATAGATACCGGTTAATTTATTATTTTAATGATAATTTATCTATATGGATTTCTCAGCAATTTCGCGTTTCGGATAGTAAAAGTTGAAGTAACTAGTATTAAATGAACGCAACTAGCTATGATATCACTGTTGAGTGGCTCACGTTTAACCTTTACCATCCAATTATAAAGTGGATCCTTATGACAATGTTGTAATCCATTATGCTGAGTTATTATTTAGAAAGTCAGCCAATCTCTGATTCCCCTTGTTACTTTTTATAAATCAAAACCCAACACAACACGTTTATTGATTTTCAATAGAGTCATGATTTGTCACAGTTAACACAATCGAGGATCGCCTTATCTGGAACGTTAAGTCGATTTTTTGGTTTATTTTGCTTCACTAAATACACTCTTCAAATAATTCTTTTTGTGTACTTCTCTTTGACCAACTGGTAATTCGTCTCGTTTTCAGTTCCCTTTTAAACCATCTACGAATGTCCAATAATTATTCGCGAAATATTGGGTATAATTGCCTTCAAAATCTGGAGTAATTACTCTTCAAAAATTCAATTTTTTCAGTTAGTTATTTGGGTAATTTATCCTGAATCAAACTAATTATTTGAATTACTTGTTTTTTGCCTATAATTTTCCCTAGGTATTCCCTACTTTATTTTTTTTATATTTGGGTTCGTATCTAACTTTGGCGTTCATCAATACCTGTTTTATCCGATCAATATTAATTTTCTGTTCATTTTCGATTTTCCGTGCTTATATTTTACTTCCTTCATTTTATATCAACCCCAACAATTACTGCATTCCTTTGATTGGTACATATTGCACAAACTGATTATCAGGATAATGTTTAAACAAAAATTTCTTTGCTTTTGTATTTGAATCGATCGTGCTGCCTTGGAAGTCGTCAAACACATCCAATAATGAGTTATGACGTTTCAATCAATAAACAATATCGATAAAGTTTATGTGATTAAAAAATTTGAAATGGGATTTTGTTATAAAGAAGTTATATAAAGGTTTCCGGACATGAGGGGCAGTTTGTTACTCGCACTATGTTATAAATTCATTAGAAATACTTGAATTAACATCATCATGATTTACTTACAAAATATTATGTGAAAAGGATATTCCTCGATTACCTGTCGAACAAGAACAGTGCTGCAATTCAATCAATCAAAAAATCGAAATCGTTCAAAGTAATAATGGATAAGATATGTAACAATAATATTGCAGCGCCGATGGGATCAGTGCAGGATAATTTACGTAAACTATCAAAGGTTGACGAATTTATTAGATTTCACCAGCTTATTAAACTAATTATCTAGAAATGCCAGTCCAATAGCAACAGCTCTTCATCTTTTCTGGGAATTTTTTTCCGTCTTTTAACCTATGTAATCTTAATGAGCTTTATTACTGGTGGCATTATATACTATCAATATCCCCAGCAGTTTAAACTGATTCAGAATCACGTCTCACCGTATAGCGAGAATCTGATCAATAAATTGACACCTGCATACAAGTTAGTTTCAAATCCAATATAATCGATTATTGTCCCGTGCTATAGATATTGTGAAGAGCGAGTTCTCCATGTATATAAGCAAGCCCAACCAATTATCTTAGTCGCTTACGAAAAGATTCAAGCCAAAACCATTGAATTTTGGACGTATCTTAAACCAATGATCAATGACTTGGCCGTTAAGATCGATTTAGCGTACATGTATATCCGTTCAAGATTGGACGAGATGTTTCCACAACTGATCAATCAAATTGGAGAGATTCTTCAATCCTTGAAGCATTACTTGATAGATTTGTCGGGTGAAATTGTCGGCTTCTTTAATGGGTAAAATAACGTTTGAAATGTCGTTCCTTAATTTCTGATTGGTTGATTCCAGAGATGAATTCCAGGCTTGGGTGAAAGTAGTCAGGGAAAATGCATTCAACTTATGGAGTGAAATTGAACAGGGATCCAGAACTGCTATTAATAATGCCATGAAAATGTTGAATTATCAATAATTGTACAACACCATCGATAATTAGTGTACAAATAACATATTGTCATGTTTTTTGGATGATGTATAATATAATTTATTAGAAATGCCTTAATTATTCATTTTTGATATTTATGCTTATTTCTGTAATGTTTGAATAGTTTTTTAAAAGTTATTTACAAATTCGATTATATAATTAATGGGAAATCAATAATTTAAAAAATATAAATTTATTTAATTGATAAACACAAAAATATAGATTAAATGATTATTATAAAATCAATAATTTTAAAAATGCTTTTCCCAATTGAAAAACAATATAAACTAAATATAAATATCATTTTAAATTTGAAATAATATTGATTAAATAATTAATAGGAAATCAATAATTTTTAAAATATTGCATTTTCCAATTGATAAACATTGAGATCGATTAAATGATTATTAGGAAATAAATAATTTTAAAAATACCAATTTAATAAACCAAAATATCGATTAAATAATAATTAGAAAATCATTAAGCTTTTAATTGTAATTTTATTTAAATGTTTCTTCCAGTTGAAAAAAATGAAAATTTATACCAAAAAATCGATAATTTTAAATATGAATATTTTTCTTAAATTTTATAAATTGATTAAATATTTTATAGAAAATCAGTAATTTTTAACTTTAGTTATGCATTGGCGTTATTGATTGTTTTTTCGATAATTGCACTTAACAATTAATTTAAAAAATCAAAAACAAACAAAATTGTTTAATTTGAGTTTTATTACTTCTGTATCCAATATCAATATTTTTTACATCTACGTTTCAACAGTAAGAATTTTTAGATATAACATGCCTTGTCACGGAAAACTACTCATTAAATTCTTTCACAATACCGCCTCGATGTTCTTTTGCATTCTGAATTGTGTCAACTTGGTTTATTTTCGTCATATTATCTTATTGAAAGTGAATACACTAGAGCCTCGAGTTGCGTCGTTATTGCGTTACAATAAATCGCGACGCATCTCGAAACAGAGCAATTCGAATTTTAATCTTGTATACATTTGTGCCTGTTTTTATATAATAGGTTCCGATAAAATCTGAAATCCATGTTTTTTAAAAAAAAATTAGTTATATTGCTACATATTTAAATAAAAAATAGGTATGAATAAATTAACTATTATTTAATAAGTTTTATTAAACCAAAAACTAATGCAAACATTAATAGAATTTTAAAATAATGTAAAATAATGAAACTGTTGTTGGAGCTAGCCCGAGAGCTCTATCAATGAAAACCGCTTTTTCTCCCGCTTGGAAACGTTGTAAAATATCATGTTTTACGTCCAAAGATATTACTTTTTTATTTCTTTTCGTAGATTTTTTACCATTTTCATCTGACAATCGTTTACGATTCATAACCCTAGTCTACAATAGGGCAATAAAAAACATTTCAAAAAATCAATTATAAACCCAAAAAATCAAAAACAATAAACAAAATGTAATACTTTTGAGAAATGTATATATATTGTAATTGATTTTTTTAAATTAAAAAAAATTATTATTAAAAAACCAAGAAACACTTAAACTTTATAAGTTATACAAACAACTAAGAACTAAACTTTTATACTAATAAATACTGAATAAAAAATTATTTTATTTGCAGATGCATTTAAAAATAAATCATGGCGTTCTAGTTTCGGTTTAAATATAGACGTTATGCTATTTTTTGATTAAATTTTATTTTAAAACTTTTTTTCGATGCATTTCGAAAATTAGCAACGCAACTCAAAATTAGGTTATCAAATTTTTTGTGGCGCAACTCGAAAGGACGCAAGTTGGAACAACGCAACTCGAGGCTCTAGTGTACTTATTACATTTATTAGCTATTTTTAATTACAACGAAAATTTTGTTTTTCAAAAACAAATTTTTTCTCACTAATTTATCTACATAAGAATATGAAAATGCCTACAATAATCCCCTACTGATGTGATATAATATATTTTTTATCAAATATCTTATTAGTTATTCATTATATTTAAATCTCCTGCGAAAAAAAACAAAAACTTAATTTGTTTTATATATTGACCGTTTATTATAAAATTCGTTTATAAATTATTATTATAATAAATTACATTGCATTTTTATTGATATATTTCCATATTAAAAATCCAATTAATTAATCATTGATTACAAAAGCAATTGATTGATTATATTCATAAATATTTATTACCGTATTTAATGTGAATTATTTTTGATTTATTTTAAATGAAATTTTGTACATGACTGACACCTTGTAAAATCTTATTTTTTTTGCACAATGAAATCAGGGTTGCCATATTTCGAAAACATCATGCCGGGAGTAACAAAAATTTTAAATTCAAAATGTTAAGTGATGGCAATTGCTGGGAAAACCTAATTTAGAAAACGGTAGCAGAAACCGAGGGTTTTTGCTATACATATCGGGAGTCTGGAAATATACTTTTTTAACGAGACTCCCGGCGAAATTGGGTCGGTCTGGCAACCCTGAATGAAATAATGGGTATCTTTAAAATATTTTCTAATGTCGTGGCCATTCATTTCCATTTTCTGCATGTTACCAACATAAAAATAACACTTAATAGGACATATGAAGACATTTAATTGCACCCTGAAATTATTAAAATGGTTTTTAAAGAAAGATTTTTTTATGTAAAATTTTAATAATTTATGAATTTTAAAACTTCTAAATTTATACAAAAACAACTATTTAAAATTCATCTAAATTATTTTTTTTTAAGCATTTTGTGAATAATATTTTCATGTTGTGGTAATAATTTCTTAAATTTTCATAATCGGGTTTCCTGTAGCTCTCTATTGACTTCTTGACATAGCAGCATGTCCAATTAATTTATTTTTAAAATTTAATGATCTGGTTACAATTTATTGTCTAATCCAGAGCTTCTTAAACTTTTGTAATTCACGACCCCATTTATGATTGCGAGTTTCTTGACGACCCCATACAAATTTAAAAGAAAAATAAATTTCTATTTTTTAAAAATTCCTATAACATCTTCTAATTCTAATTCATAGTAAATGTTATTCAAGTTATTACAATACTCTTAATAGAAAAGCAGGTACAAACAATCTTTCCGAACTAGAAGATTTTATGATATATTTATCTACGATAATTGTTATTTTATCTTTATAACAATAACTTTACAAGTTAAAAAACATTTTCTGTTAAATTGTATTTTTATCTCTCGCGACCCCAAATGGGGTCGCGACCCATGGTTTAAGAAGCCCTGGTCTAATCATTAGTATTATTTACTATAAACATATTGGGAACCGAAATTGTGTAAAAGATATTATTTCTTTTCGCCTGAAATTTTTTTATTCTTCTATAGTATAAGGGCCTATCTAATATGAATTTTGGCTATTTCACACACACACACACACACTTATTATAAGTTAGTTCTTTGATTTCTTATTTAAGGTGCAATATAATGTCCATTCAGGTCCAATTTAATGTACCTTGGTGTACATCACGATTATCTGATTCATAACTCATTTACCCACATAGTTTAGTAATTAGGCTTACTGACTGACTCTAGTAGGCACTGGCTATAATTGATCTTGTTTGTCACTTGAGATGTTAACTCTGTGTACATAAGCCTGAGTGAATTCATTTTCTTTTCTTGCAGTGACTCTTAAACGTAGGTTTAAGGGTCAAGTTTAAACAGATGGATCATCGTTAAAGAAACAACGTGTTTATAAATCTCAAGGTGGATGGAAAGACAGATTCTGTTATATTAAAACTAAAAAAATTGGCTGTAGCATTATTTAAGAAAAATATAATGTTAAAAGATATTTCGACCAAATTACTGGGCTTTTTCCACTACTTAGAAAGTTAAACTTTGAGTGGTTAGTTATTAAATAACTAATTTATCAGTCCAATAATGTCCAAAAATTTAAAGGCAAATAAATTCTAAATCACTTTGGCAGTTAGTTGTCAGTGCTCCCGATAAAAATAAGAGAGTAAGGTATCTTAAGTGACATAAAAGAGCAAATTTCAATTTTTGAATAACTGCCGAAGGAGCCTAGCTATAGTTTACAAAATGAATGGAATTTTTCACAATGTAGAACTATTTATTTCGTAACCATGAAGTTCTAATCTGTAAAGTCTTTCTATCTAAGATCGATTTTGATCCAGTTATCAAAACCATAACCACTATTCAAACATCCTTATTACAACAAAGACTATGTAAATAAATTTTCAGAAAAGCTAGAGGCTAAATAAAATGACAAAATAATGTATTCTGAAGGATGGAAGCTCAGCAAATGAAAGGCATTTTAATGTTTTATATGCTTGTTTGATGAAACGTAAACAATTGTAAAATTTGGAGCTATTGAACAATTTATCCTTCAAGTCAAACCACACAATCAGATTTATAGAATCTATCTAGAAGAGAGTACTAAATCACCTTTAAAATGTAAAAATATACACGGGAAACATAATAGGAAACATAATAGTGATATATGCTTGTCTTCCTAAATAAAAAGTTATAAAAAATTTATTTTTGATCATTTTTATTGAAAAAGGCATTGACCAGAAATTTAAGTAAAACTTTTAATAATTAAATTTTACTGAACGACATTAAAAGGAGGGTTTCATTAAACAATTCTAAAACTCATTTTGATTCTGTAATTTGTCGATTTGATCAGTCCTTGAGTTTATCCTGAATGAAAATGAAAAATATAAAATTTGTTTTAATTGAATTTTTAATTTTAATTTAGTGACTTGCAACCATTTTTATTCCTGACTTCTTATTTATGTTGAAGTAATGACTGAAAATTATATTTTTTTTAATAATTAATTTAACTATTTATTTCATATTATAAATAAATAAATAAGCTCAATAATTGAAGTAATTTAATTCTGAACGATTTAATAGTAACAATAGTAATAATAGTAATAATAGTAATATTATTATTATTATTAATAATAATAATAATAATAATAATAATAATAATATTAATAATAAGTATAATTATTATTTTAACAATAATAATAATAAAAATTAATTAATTTTTATCATTACCTCTAAATGTGACAAGTCAAACTTGTTTTTATAGAGCTGGATCTCTGTCATTAGATCTTGCTTCATTTCATTTAGTGCTAACTTTTCTTTTTGTACCCATTCCAATTTCGCTGCACTGTTGTCCACTTGCATTTGCAGATATTTCCTTTCATCTTCATATGCTACAGTTCTTTCTTTCATTGCTTGCTTGATGTCTGCTATTAATTTTTCTAAATGTGAATTCTAAATTAATTTTGCCAATCGAAAAAGAATAATTAATAATCGAAAAATACCTTTTTCTCAAGATCTGGAAGAATCGATTGGAATTTCGAAACTTCTTTAATTAGCTTTTCACTGCAATCTTGGACTTTTTCTATTGACATTTTCTCCTTCTCATTTTGAGTATTTGTATTTTCTTTCACATTTTCACCGTCCATTAATTTTCTTAAAAAAATTTTTGATAAATTTCATTTTACTCATCAATAATTTTTAGCAATAATTAAACAATTTAAAATCCATACTAAAGCAATATATTAAAACAAAACCAATTGAAATAAATTTATTTAGTTAAATCGGGTTAAGTAAAATTATAAAATCATCTAGAAAGAGTCAAGCTAGAAAATTGTCAGTGAAAGCGTCAGTTGAATTATAATTGATATACAGTTCGTTGAGTGTGGGTAGCCTTTTCCTAGATACTAATTAATTCTTTTGTCATAGAAAATAGATATTTACTTCTCCCTTAGAATTTTGTAGAACCGTTACTATTTGAGCACCAAAACCCCAGTTGGATTCTGAACATTCCGGATCACCTGAACCTTGCGGTCGGTTGCCTCGTGCCCAAATCTTAGTATTAATAATTACTCATCATAAAATTCCAAAATGAACCAACTTTATAATATCTATTTTTTCCCGTTGGTTCCAGAATTGTTTTTGAAGGAATAACATGTTTAATTACGATTCTTCCGTTGTCAGTATTTCGTTGTAGTATGTAACCAGATATATCTTCTTCCTTGGTAAATGATAATAATAATAATAATCATAATAATAATAATAATAATAATAATAATAATAATAATAATAATAATAATTATAATAATAATAATAATAATAATAATAATAATTATAATAATAATAATAATAATAATAATAATAATAATAATAATAATAAAAATAATAATAATAATAATAATAATAATAATAATAATAATAATAATAATAATAATAATAATAATAACAATAAGGATAATAATAATAATAATAACAAAAATAATAATAAGAATAATAATTTAATGTTTAAAAATTCTTGAGGTTTTTACTTGTGATCCGGTATTTTCAAGAATAATAAATTTTCCATCTGGCGAACATTCCTGAATGGTTACGTTACCTTTAGCTGTTCTTTGGAATGAAGTTTTGGCGGACATTTCTCCTTTGATGACACTTGTGACTAGAAATCATTGATAAATATTTAATTCGTCAGTAGCATACCTTGAGTTTTGGCTGAAAAAGAAAATTATCAAAATATCTCAAAATGAAAATGAGGTCTTACTAGATGGAGCAGCATGTTGTTGACTAATAGATGTTCTAGTTACATGATCCATCGTATCTACACTTCTTCCAGTTTGATTAAGATTTTGATTGGATTTTCGATTCACCCTAAAGGCCATGAATAAATTAATATTAAAAACAAAATAAATACCGATATTCTTCGCCTTCCAGCATTTTTCTGTAAGCAATAATTTCTAGTTCCAAGCTTAATTTTGCATCTAATAATATCTGCAGCTCAATAAGAATGCCTTCAAGTTCAGCCTTTCGGTTCAACAGTTCCTTTCTCAAATTATTTTTCTCCAAGTCAAATTCACGATTTTTCTCTTCAATTTCTCGACGTAAAAGTTCTAACAGCCGTTCTAGTTCGTTGTTCTAAAATATTAAAACTTAAGTATTTTCCTATTTTATTTTTACAATTTACTCGAGCTTCTAACTCCGGTAATCTATTTCTCATTTCAGCCAATTGATCTTTAAGTCGGGTGTTTTCTTCCCTCAGTTGAACCGTTTCAACATTTTCTTGGCTTTGTGTCGTTCGAATTTCTTGGATTTTGAGAGTATATTGAGCCTCCATGTCGTAATGTAACGTATCTAGTTTTCTATCGTATTCCGTCTGAATATCCCTCAACGCTTGAGCCATTTCGTTTCGCCAGAAGTCTTTATTTTCTGTAGAATCTTTATAAACCAATGATGCAAGTTCTCGAACTTCCTGTTGAGAGATAAGTTATAACTTTTATGTCAAACACATTATTTAACCGATTCGAATATTTTCTTTAAAAATTCAATTTGGTCTACTAGTGACTGAAGTTCGTTGTGAGCGGTAATATGTTCGAGCGTTTCTTTCTCAAGATCCTGAAATATGTTCATTATTTAATACTCTTTACTAAGTTCTTTACTTGTTTCAATAAATTGAGCTCTTCTTTTAACCTCATTATTTCTTTGTTATCTCTAACCTTCTCCTCTTCTAATCCACCAAGTCTTTTTCGAAGGTTTGCTATTTCGTGTTCATAATCTGACAAAGTGCTAGCCATTTTATCTATCGTCTCTTTATCCGCCAAATGCAATTGTGTAGCATCATTTAATCTAATCAAAAATTTAACAAAATCTCTTACAAATTGTTTAAATTTATTTATTTACTCGGTCTGAGCTTCTAGGATAAGATCTTCCAAAGTATTTATTTTCATTTCCATTTGTGCTTTTGCACCTTCAGCCTGATCCAGAGACCGTCTCAGTTGTATCATATCATTGTCATAAAAGGTTTTGATTCTTGCAGTTTCTTTTCCCCATTGATCTTTTAAATCAACTAATTCATCACTCAGCCTTTTATTTTCGTCTTCTAGATTTCGCACTTTATCAATATAATTTGCGAATCTATCATTCAGGTCTTGAAGTTCATTTTTTTCTTTTTCTCGACCGTTCATTAGATTATTAACACCATTATGAACAATGTTTGATGTAGCGCCAGGAGTTGAACTGAGTCCGTAGCTCTTACTCATTTCAATCGTTCGAATGTTAGAACCCCCCTGCGTTCCAACGGTTGACACTGTTGGTCCAGTTCTCGTTATGACAACATTTCTATAGCCAGATATTGGCTGAATTGGTGGCGAATTTGTTGTGGATTTGTAGTTCGTCTTACTTGTTGTTGTTTTCGACGTTAACATGATTGTATCTTAATTTCGGAAGAAGTCGGTTTAAATATTGAAAATATTTTATTACGTCTATTAATTAATAACTCACGAAAGGTTTTTAGAGTTTTGATGGCGATCTCTAGTTGAGAAAGCAATTAAAAAGTTATAAAGTCCAATATTCACACAAATCTATTCAATCAACACTACAATGAATGTTAGAAAGTGATAATTTTTTCAAATTTGCTTATGCTTTTAATTTTTAATCTGGGAATAAATAAGTTTTTATAAAATAAAATAATCTAATTGAATAATTAATTAATTAAT
Source organism: Schmidtea mediterranea (assembly GCA_022537955.1). Lineage (NCBI taxonomy): Eukaryota > Metazoa > Platyhelminthes > Tricladida > Dugesiidae > Schmidtea > Schmidtea mediterranea. The sequence goes on along the minus strand of CM039682.1, from coordinate 13,054,351 downwards.
TAATAATAATAAATTATAAATTATAAATTATAAATAATAATAATAATAATAATAATAATAATAATAATAATAATAATAATAATAATAATAATAATAATAATAATAATAATAATAATAATAATAGTAATAATAAATTTAAAATATAATTAAAATTTCGACTTTCAGTCTAATAGGTGATTGACTATTAAATTTATAAAACCAAGTAGTGGAAAAGGAAATTTGGTAAAAGGGATGCGGGAATTTTTTTATGAAAATGGCACAGATTCATTTAGGTGATATCGAGATACTTCAAACGATATCATACGTCACAAACCGAGCTTGTTTTCGGAACTAAACTTAGACTACTTGATGAAAAGGAATCAAAAAAAGATCAGAAATTAATAAAAAAGACCGATACACTCATGTATTCTATGAGTAGACATCAAAAGAAGGGGAAATAGGATCTCAACAATATAATTATACACAGAAGGAACTTATCACACGCAGCGTAGTCTGGCTACAGAAACCAACTATCAAAGAACTATATATGTCCTAGGAGGGTTAGTTCAATATTTTTGTCATTTCGATGGCCTCAAGACCATTTCAATCAACAATAAAAACAAAATCTCATCAAAATTTAAATTTTGTCCTTTTGACCATGTAATGACTGGTGAACTCTAAGTTCTATTGAATCCGAAAGGTAAGCGATTGATAATGCAATAATTTACAAATTTGGACCCGAATTGTCATTTCTTTTATTCATGACTATTTAAAATCCAGTTATTTGCAATTTTTAAAAGTATAGAATAATTTTCTGCATTATTAACACACCAGAGACAGTCAAGAAAATATATTCCGAATGAAACCAAATTGATCAAATAGGATTATATGCAGCTGTGGCGTAGGTTGGCCAGAAAGTAAGAGAAAAGGACAAAAATACATAATTTATAAACAAACTATTCATAAACTAATGAAAACTTTTTTACATGAAACAATTTGTAAATGGCGACCATATCTTTCACACTCAGTTTAATAACAATAAATCCAACATTATTTTGTTTTTCTGTGTTTAGGAAAGCAAGAATAATTTAATGAAAAACATTTATATTAAGATTTGACAAATTATTTGAATAATGTATTATTATTATTATTAATAATATTACTATTATTACTATTGTTACTATTAAATCGTTCAGAATTAAATTACTTCAATTATTGAGCTTATTTATTTATTTATAATATGAAATAAATAGTTAAATTAATTATTAAAAAAAATATAATTTTCAGTCATTACTTCAACATAAATAAGAAGTCAGGAATAATGTCAGGAATAATGTATTATTATTATTATTATTATTATTATTATTATTATTATTATTATTATTATTATTATTATTATTATTATTATTATTATTATTATTATTATTACTATTATTATATAACTAACCTTCACTATTTGTAAACAGTCTATGTATCAACTTGCATTATAGCGGAATTTATCTCAGCGCAGCTTGGTGTAGTTTGATTTTGTATTTGTGTCTGTGATTATTTCTATTTTTAGATTAATCTTGAAGGTTGAAATGAATTTTGGTATGAAAAAGTTTTAGACGAAATTATTTTAAAACGAAATGCATTTGGACGAAATAATTTTTGGACGAAATGAATTTTGGCTAAATAAATTTTGGACGAAATGATACTTTATCATTTTTTCTATGTATTTATATAGGTCAAAAACTATTTAGTTTTACTAAATCGACTTTAAAGGTAGGTGCTCGCTGGCCCAAAATAGGTCAAACACACAATTTAATTAATAATTATGTCAAATTAACTTTAATCATATAGCCCATTGGGATAAACTATTCCAAACAAGTGCCAAGATAGAAAATCTATCACAGATAGAAAAAGTGTATGGAAGTCTATGTAAAAATTCTAAAATTTGAAGAAAATACATGTATTTTTGTTAAAATTTATGAAAAATATATATTTTATCGTTGGAATGTGTGTTTATGTACAGAAAATTGTATATAAGGGACAAGATTTATGAAAATATTCATAATTTTTAAGAAAATACATGTATTTGATAGTCAAAAATTACAGACATGTATGTTCAAGATCTATTTTCTGATTGAAAATTCAAGATATTTTTATTGACAAAGAACAAAAAATAAGGTTAAGTAAAAATAATTTAAAAGTGTTGAGGATACCCAAATAATAGAGTAAAATAATTAGTAAACATGTAAAATGATTGGGGGAAACAATCATAAGTGATTAAGATGTGGTTCTGGAGCTTAATAAAAAGAGAATGAAAAAGAAATGTCGAATAACGAGAAGGGAATAAGAGAAAATCAATAAAAACAGACAATTAAATCAAAGAAGGTCATTTATAATTAACAAGTGCAAATTTAGGAAAACAAAAACAAAAGGAAAATTTGCACGTTATTTCGAAAGCTCTTTCAGGATAAGGGAAGAAATATTGTTTGAAAATCCGGGAAAGGGCATCTCCAAAAAATGATTTATCTGGACAGCTGTCAGTGATTATGGAGGCCCAAAAGGAATTAGCGTTAAAATATATCAGAAATTCTATTCGACATCAGTAAGTGTTATTGGATGATGGAGTATAAAAAGGAAGCGCAATTGAAATCAAAGACACACAAAAAATTAAGAAAAAAACTTGCGAAAGGCCAAAACTACGAAAGACAAAATTTGCAAGAGACAAGAAATTTGTAGGAGACAAAGAATTACAGAAGACAAAGAAAGATAAAAAGGAATTAAAGAGAAATTTGAAACAGAAATTAAGCAAGGTCAAAGCAAAGCGAAGCAACTAAATCAGAGTTACCGATCTCAGAAACCCACCGCAGTAGTCGGGTGATTGTAAAGCCAATTGATCCGAAAACTGCTATTCTTCTCGAAGGGTCGCAATAAGCACTAAGTGTGATCGATTGATAATTCGTTGTGCCATTTTAAAGTGGAGATAAAGTGTATTAATCAATAAAGTTTATATCGTTTGGAGTTTGTTACTGTTGTTTAAAGCACGCTTGGAGTCAGATCGACAATACATTCTATTCAAATACACCGACAACCCCAACAAAAGCCTATTTTTGTAGGGTCAATGTAATGGTAAGCTATGGTGTCATCAAAATTAAAATATTAATAATAACTACATAAATTGATATTAAACTGTTGTTAAAAACATTATAAAAAATTGAAGACTAGAGAGTGCATGCATTATTATCACAAGGCCTATTGAGCGATGACCAAATACTTATACCTGAAAGACACACTGGGTATTCGGTGGGATCTACAAATGTGATCTGTGCCTCCCCAAGTGAGATAAAAAAGTGGTTAAAATGTAGTTTATTGCATTTTAACCCATAAATTAATTAAGTCTGTAAAATAAAAAATCAATATTTTAAGAGGGTAAATGTATTAGCGAATATATGATTAAAACAATCACAAAACATTGGCATTGAATTAATAAATAAAATAAAGCACCAGTCCAACATATAAATCTAGCCAGTCGGAAGCGTTTGCAAATAATTATTTTGTTAGTGAGACAAAACAATAATTAATTTAGTTATAGGGACGATAACGCTTTGTCGTGTCCACGCATTCACAATGAAGATTGTGTAATATTGTTTACCTCGACAAGCCAGACTTAATTTGTGCTATAATGCCCAGGTACTTTTTTGGTTAAAATGCAATAAACTACGAGCAATTAAAAATTAATAAAAAATTGATTAAAAAACATCTTTTCTCCATTCATTTATCGTATATAAAACTTCATGTAAGCTCAATTTTGCATGCCAAAATATTGTTCCATTTAATATTGATTTCGAAGTATTGCATCGAATAAGATCGCATGTAGAGTTTGACGGTTCGGATTATCCATATCCGATATCCACGAATTTTCAGACAAAATCCGTATTCGGTATCCGCTCAAATATACTCGTGATTATCGGATAGTGAAAATTATTTTAAATTATGTATTGAATAAAATTTTAAATAGAATAAAAAATCGATATAATTTTTTATTGCGAAATTGTTAGTAAAGCTTTCAAATCAAAGAATTGAAAATAATCAAAGGAAATTATAATTAATTTCTTTTTCACAGTAAAAGTTCTATTAAATTTATATTGTACTACTATTTAGCCCATGGCACCATCAGTTCCTGTTTGGGAATATTTTTAAAAAATTCCTTCGCGTGTATTGAAACAACGATAAACTGTGGCAAATTGTTTTGATTTCTGCATGTATCTGTTACACTTATAGCATACTGGAACAAATAAAATTGAATTTTCAATCAAAAAATTGACAACCCAATTGTCATTTAGAGATTTATAAAGAAATGTTGTTATTTCCATATAGCAAAAAATAAATTCAAACTATTATTTATTAATCAATTTCTTATCAATTTTTAATTGCGCGTAGTTTATTGCATTTTAACCAATTTATGGATTAGATAAATATTATATATTCAAATCGTATCTACATCTATTTACTTCATATATTTCCATTATAATTAATCATATTGGGTTTCATATAATTTGGGTAGGATTATCACAGTATCTCATTCAATTAAATAATTTGTATTTATACATTTACACAATTGAGTCATTCTCACTCAAAACAAAAATATTTTATATTTATGAACTTAACTACCATCGTCTCGCAAACATCATGTTTATAGTCGTCTTATGGTATCAGGTAAGTGACACCCCCCTCCCCGTAAAAAATTTGTTAAGGTTAATTGAATCAATTAAAAGTTAAAGCGGAAATATCGTCGAAGACATTCTATTAACTGCTTCGACACACAAAATTGCCTGGGTTGAAATTGAAAAAAGAAACTGAGAAAGTCTCAAGCATGTTTATTCCGACTCGATAATATGATCAAATTTACGGAGAGCATATTCAGGTATTTCTAGACTTTTCGAATCGTTTAACAAAAGTTAACACTAATACACTAGAAGGAACATGGAATGGTTTAAAACTATAGATCAAACTGAGGAATAGAACGAAAAATTAAGTAACAGAAGACTTATTCGAGTTTGTTTAGAGACGAAAAAACTCAGACGATTTATGGAATGGATTATTTGAATATACTTTATTAGAATTTTTTTAATAATGTTTCTAGTATCATTTAGGGTGGTGGCTATATTTTACTCCAGCCGTCATTTGTAATCGCCTACCTTTCTGCTTTCAATTTGTAAATGTTGTAAATGTTTATAATAAAGACCTTATTCTACTTGATGTTGAGTGCAAACCTCTGGTCTTTCTTAAAAACAAGACTATGACAATAAAACTGTCCAAACGAGTTGGAAATCTTTTAAAATAATTTTGATACGAAAACCAGATATAATGGCCAATGTTATAAACTTTCAACTTGGCATCCAATTGATCGCCTGTTATTTATTTACAAAGTTTTTGCTTCAATTTTCCCAAGTGACCATAGTTTATATGCCAGAAATAACTATCTGTTACTCATTGGGACATACGGATTCATGGTCACTCAAAGAGAAAAAAAAATGGCATTATAGAATCCCAAGTTCTAATCAAATTGACAAAATGATAATGTAATTGAAGATAGAGAGCGTAGTTTTTTTGGATTTCCAAAAGAGGAAAAGTAAGAATGTTGCGGAATGCAAGTCCTAACCATATGGAATTGAAGACAGAGAGGACCTAGTCCCATGAAGAGATACCGTATATTTCCATGGACTCCAAAAAGGGACAACTTAAAGATGTTGCAGAGAACAAAGATTTAATTAATTCTAAAGTCCTAAACGGTATCGACGAAATTATAAATGTAAAAACAAAGAGGATAATCAACAAATTATATTTATCTATTTCAGCGTTAATCTTAACCAATAACTCCTATCGAATAAGAAATTAACATTTTAGTAATCATTTAAACAATAAAAATTTGAAAAGCCCAATATTTCCATTTTAATAAATCCAAGCAACGGGAATCCACTGTGAATTACTATGGAGTTCATTCAGAGCTTGGACGATAGGTTTCACCGTGTCCTCTATACTGTAATTGACGATCTCCATGTCTATGAAAGGTCTGTAGAGCATTTCTAATAATTCGCTATCTTCACAAAGTTTTTCCAAACATCCATCCTAATACATTAAATAGAAAATGAAAATTTTAAAATCTTGCTTACGAAAATTTCTTTCGTTGAATCAGACAAGACATCCAAGTGGGGAGGGGAAATAAAAACAACAAAAGGTGCGAATTCTCCATTTCTTAATAACCGAAGGGCTTGGGGCTCAACGTCGAGAACAGGTATAATTCGGCATTGAATGATTTGACGGACAGTTTCAAGCTTTATTCCATATAAAATATCGTCTTGTTTCCCATATTCTAAATACAGATTGTTTGCGATGTCGGAGAGCATCTGTTCGTGACTGACGAAATGATAATCTTTCCCGTTGATCTGATTGGCAAGTGGGGCTTTGGAGGTATCTGTGGGAGAAATGTATTTTCTCATATTTATTCGATGATACTTTTAAAAAATTAGGAAAAAGATATATGACATTTGGAAGGACATTTTGTCAAAACTGTAGCCTGCGAGCAAAATAAAAAAATAAAATTGATAAAAACTTTTTATCATTTAAATCACCAGTAATAATTATATGAAACTAAAATGAGTTTTATTTTCTTTAATTTCTTTAATTTTGCTATATTAATTAAACATATAATGAGATAAGAAACATTAAATTTCTTTCTTCAAGCCTTTTTCAATTGTGCCAAAAATTTGTGAATATCAATAAAACATCTGATTCACAGTCAAACAATAAAAAATTCTTTATGCTATTGCAAAATGAAAAGCAATCAGAGGTGAAAACTACAAAAAATTCTTTCAAGAAAACAAATATAAATATTAATCTGAAATTTGAAATAAAATTCAAAATTAATTTAAAAAAATGCACTTTCGTTTCTATTCAAACTTATTATTTGGAAGAATTGTTTTTTCTTCTTTAACACAAAGAAACATTATTGTTTAATATTAAATATATTTTTTAATTATATTGCTAAGAAATAATATATTTTCAACTTACGCGGAACCGGAGCCGAAAACAAATGGGGGAAACTTTGAATGAGAGCATTTTTGATGTGTCTCCTGCCGACTCCGTGAGCTCCGAGCAGTATTAATGACCGACGAGAAAATTCAGCGATCTCAATAACTTCCTCATAAGGAGAAAATTCCAAATCCGACAAAAACAAATGTAATTGATCATACAATTTCTCCGATTCAAAATAGTTACGACATTTCGATTCTGCCAAAGAATGAGCAACTCCATTACAAATTATTGGAACTTTGGAAGATCGTTTTTTCCGTTTCTTTTGTCGAAGAACAAATGGATTGCATGATTTGGCTGAAGCATTGGATTTTTTTTCTCCTGTTACTTTATCGAGTATTGAGGTTACAGCTCTGCTCTCTTGGAGTTCGGCACTTGGAATTAAACGAGCCGGACTGTCAACATCTTGGTCCAAGTGTTGGGCTTGCCACCAATTATTGTCATCCTTGCTGATTATTCGTAAGATATCGCCAACATAAAATGTCAAAGCCATTTGACTGGCTGGAACTATTGAATCTTCAGATGGTTCATAATCAAACATGGCCTTTACATATATCTAACGGGACATTAATTAATTTCAAAAAATTAAATGTAATTAATAATTAATAATAATTATTAAATTTGATCAAAAATAAAGTAATTTAATTGTGAACTATTTAATAATAATAATAATAATAATAATAATAATAATAATAATAATAATAATAATAATAATAATAATAATAATAATAATAATAATAATAATAATAATAATAATAATAATAATAATAATAATAATAATAATAATAATAATAATAATAATAATAATAATAAATATCGTTTTCACCATAAACTAAATTACAGTGAGAAAAATATTCAGACATTGTTGTGACAGAAAACGAATATGAATTATGAAATTTATTAATTAATATTTTATTAGAAAAACAATAGAAAAACACAATTTGTTCGAATGCATTTGTTGTGTTAAATAAAAATGTGATTCCCTTTTAATTATATAATAATGAAATTACTGCATTTAATTAGTGAAAAATTATATATATATAGATAGATAGATAAATAGATATATAGACTTCATTTTTAGCAACTTCAATGGTTCAACTTTGTCGATAATTTTTAAGGACGTCGTTAGCTTTATTCAAACCAGATTTCGGAGATTGGTCATTTTAAAAGTTTTAATTTAGAAATACTTAATTACTTTAACTATATATTTATGTAAAATAATCCTTTATAATTATATTCTATGACTTCTTGAAATTTCAACTGTACCTTTTATTTACCAACACAATAAGATCTACATATACCTCCGTTTTAAATTCGCATTGTGTATCATATACCCTAATTTAACAAGCTTATTGAAAGAAATCATGAAAACATATTTAATATATTTTAAATACAGTAGAATTTGTATATTAGGAAGTTAGAAAATGTCAGAAAAAATTGCTACTAGACAAATTTTATTATTATTATTATTATTATTATTATTATTATTATTATTATTTATTATTATTTATTATTATTATTATTATTATTATTATTTATTATTATTTATTATTATTATTATTATTATTATTATTATTATTATTTATTATTATTTATTATTATTATTATTATTATTATTTATTATTATTTATTATTATTATTATTATTATTATTATTATTATTATTATTATTATTATTATTATTATTATTATTATTATTATTATTGTGTTCATCAATATTTGTCAATCCTTTCAGTCGACTGTGTTCAAGAATTCGAGTAGAGAAATGAGCGGAAGTCTCAAATGTACGTGACGTGGCATGCCTCGAGTTTCCTACATGGTTCGAGCTTCCTATATGCCTAATAAATTATTCGCTAATTTTTTATTAATTTTTATTTATTGAATAGTTTTCTCATCGTTTCACATGTGAATACAATGTTTTATGTAAATCATACATATAATGCTAAAACAGCTCTACATGCCTCAGATTTAATAATAATATTACCATCTATTTTAAGTAAAGTCATTGATATCTCATTTTTACGTCAACATTAGTAAGATTTGGAAAAAGGAATACAGGAATCAACTTTATGAGTCTAAAGAATTGAATAATTTTTTCTGTAACGGAGATTTATTATAAAAGAAAGTTAATACATATATTTATTTCAAATGTTTGATGAAAAAAAAATCGATCTTTTTAAAAATAAAAATTTAGTACTTAAATTAAAAAAATATTTTTAATGGCGTAATATGTGTATATTACCAGGCGAATGCAAAATTGTCAGTAATAAATGCATTGTGTTAGTCACAGATAAGTACGTTAAGTAGATAATGAAACAGTTATCTCAACAGAAAGAAATTTTAAATATTGTCATAAGATTGTCGTTGACATTTTGCAAAAAAGACGAAGCTCATTCTGAAAATGTGGCTTACACACCTTTGTAAAATATCTAACTTAACTATTTCCGTAAGCCCGAAACGAGGAGGATAAAAGCAAAACATTTTCAGCTGGACCCAAGTCAATCTATCAAACTATATTTTCATTGAATTTCTTTTTTATGTCATTTACTTTCAACTATCTCAAATTGTATGAATCTTTTATTAATTATAGATATTTTTGTTTAAATGCTTTTCAATCAACTGAATTTAGCTTTAAAGTTTGTGTTTTAATTTAATAATAAAATATGCAGCCGTAAATTTAGCAATGAGTTTCAGTGAACTTTTGGGAGGTCAATCAAATTCTACGATTTTTCATAATTATTATGTCTTATTTATCACGAGACCCAGCGCAGCTCTCGACGACCCCGTCAATCACATAATAATTATCTTCAAATTTCATTTTTCTAATTTAAATATATATATATGCATCATATTTACAATTCTACAATGTGTTTGCCCTACAATGTCAATATTTATTTTATTGCTAATATCTTTAATCAATTTGATCATGTTTTTTTCTTTTAATGTCAGCCTTGGGTACAAAGAACAGAGAGTCATCAACTCTCTGGAAATGGGCAAATAATAATTTAGGACATTCTGACAGCATTTCATAATATTCATACATAGATGAGTAAATATTTTGAAATGACAAACTGTTCTAGATGAATCAACAGAAAAAAATGTTATCATCGTTTTTTTGCAGTAATAAATATTAAACATCACAATTTCGAAAAAACAAATTTTAGACATTATGTTTTATCACTAAAATTTATTAATAGAATCTTTTATCCTTTTCACCTTTAATCGATTATAATTTTCAACAATTGATCAATATTGATTTTTTGTTTATTTTACACAAATTTTCAATACAGCGTTTTTTGAACATTTGTAACAGATTTAAATAGATAAAGATATTGATATATAATCTAAAATGAAGATTAGAGGAATAAAACTAATAAATTTTTTAGAAAATTTTTAATTTTATTTATTTTTCCATTACTCAATGATGATGGCTTTTTTGTTAAATGTTAAATTTTTATTCAAATTTTAACAAATTTATAACGCTTTTCACATATTCAAATTTCAGTAAATTATTTATTAAAATGGTTATAAAAGAACCAAAATTCACTGTATTTGGAATATTAACACGTTGACGGACAATTGCGGCTATAGCCGTCAAAGCGAAGTTCACAATGTGGCATGACTGCTATAGCCGTCCAAAACGAAACGGTCGTTTTTAGACACTACGGCTATAGCAGCACAAATTATAATAAATTTTTTTGTCATTTATTTATTTTTGTTTGATTAAGAACTAACATTTCGTGTAAAACTCCCAAAAATACTTTGTTGCATACAAAAATTGCTTGTTTGAACCATTAAACCTGTCATTCACAAAAACATATAGTGTCAATTTTCGAACTTCGCTTGTTCCTACTGTCCGTCAACGTGTTAAAAATATTTTTAGATAGATAATTAAATTGAGAATTACAATCGTTAATTGTTTTTCAATTCTCTTTTGTTTTTTTGCACCAGTATTGGTTTATCCATACTAGTATTTGCTTTATCTTCTGATATTTCAATAGATTTTGAGAGAACAAAATTCATTTGTTTTACCTGCCAAGTGCCTGTGTGTCACGATTGTTTCACTCCATTTTATTATTAATTAAAATATATTTCTTTTTACTTTTTGCATTTCCTAATATTTTTATAATATATATTTTGCTAATAAATTTCACTTTTTTAAATTTGCTATTAATTTATAACGTACTGTTGGAACAGTTGATTCCACTTTAAAATACCAACAGGATATACATACTAAGTTGTGTAAAATGTTACGGGCAGTTTTAGATTACAGTTTATATACAGTAAAATTTAAATTTAAACACCAGTAGAAAATTAAATGAATTCAAGCAATGGTAATATACTAGGTTGTGTAAAAAGAGTTTATTAACTTATAACTTCCATGTATGCAAAGTGCTTTGTAAATTCACTTGCTGCTGCTGCACGGGAACTCTTTACACGATCTAATACATCCCTCCAATAAGTGTGCGGCCAATTTGGTCTGAAAAACCATTAACAAATAATTGACATAAAATTAAACTTTAATTAAAAGTTATATTAAATATTTAATAATAATAATCTAATTATGAAATTAACATAATCAAATAAAAATAAAACACTATTAAATTATAAATTAGCACTCTCGAAAACAAGTGCCACACTAACAAGTGGAAAACATTTTGCTGACTAAAGCTATAAAAATAATCTTTACTAGTAAGTAAAACAATTTCATTATAATACATTTTTATCAGTAAAATCTGTTATTTTTTGTCCTATTTGATGTGATTTTTTTTTATTTTCAGAATGAAAATAAATGAAACACCAACAATAAATGTATTTTAGTAACATTTTTGGAATTTGTTTTGTTATTGTTAGCAATTTGGAATTTTATTAAATATTTAAAAATCATTCAAAATTATATATAATTATATATTTGAAAAATAAGAAATTAAATCCAATAACTTTCAAGTTAGACAAACAAAATTACAATATTTCGTAAGCTTCTTTCTAAAGGTGATATAAATTAGAAAATTATTTGCATTTGTGGAATTATCAATAATTTCCACCAATAGAAAACTGTAAAATGGTAATGATTATGTAATGATTTTGTTGTTTATGAGTGAATTCAATGATTTTCTCGTTGATAAAATTAACATATAATTGTTGTTTAAATAATGTTTTTCAAAGGAAAATCTGTCAAAACTATTTGGTTGACTTGAAATCTTTGGAAAATTTGTTTTAATTTCCGTTTATGGATATTGAAATTATTTGCTTTGATCAAGTATTTGATATTTAGTTAGTCAAAATCATCACAACTGGAAGGATATGTCAATTCAGCTTCACTGACTTGTTCAATAGGGGAAAACTTAGCTTAATTGAAAAATCGCATATCATTGAATAGTTTTCAAAAGCCACTTCTGATACGTAATCAAGCTGTAATTCTATGGATAATAATGAGAGTTCTTTCGAGTGAATGACCACTTTCCTTTTCAATGACTTGATAAGGAAATTATTATTGAAAAATAATATAATGTAAAGCGTTTTTAAATGAAAACTTGACATTTTTATTGACGAGACTTTTTATTTTAAGGTTTTAATTTTGAATTTTTATGGTAAACAAAAAATGTTGTAAAAGTAAAACCAAAGGGTTTTTAAATAATTTTAATTAAATAAACATTATAAGCTTGACTTCAAACGTATTTAACCCTTAATTGCATTGTGTAGCAAATTTGCTACATACCAGAATTTCACGCTTAGATCGCCTAAAATAAATAAGAACTAACCATTTCACAGTGTTAAATAATAGTGTTGATATTAAATTTTACATTAGATTTTTTAAATTATTTTTTTATAATAATATATTCAGTCAAAGGAACGTTATTTTATTTTATTCAAAATAAATAAAATCAAATCATACAATTAATGGTTGAACGATCATTATAAGTATAATTTAAATACAACATCTTATTTAGTAAATCTCGATTTCTGATTGGTCCGCTTCAAACTTGATCGGATATATCACTGAATTCTACTGCACTTATCTTCTTAATATTTGTTTCGGCCTTAGAATTTTTATTTTTTGCATTAGGCTTAAACCTTTCTTTACTTGGTTTGCGTTTTATCTTATTATTTTCTTTATAATTCAATTGAAAATTAATCAATACTATTTTTTTCAAATACAATTTGAAGCTCTGTATCTCGGTTATAGTACTTAGTTTTATCTATTATGAACCTAACATTATTTTCTTTCTAAAGCACATCATTCGCTTGATTCCTTTTCTTGGTTTCCTGGTTTCCATAAATATTTTTAAATTTCGTTTAAAATTTTCTAGATAATTTTCTAGATTATGTATATATATAAATATGAATTTTAACCTTTTAACATCATTGCAACATAATTATTAAACATCTTTATTAACCACACAATTTCACATTTAGTTTACTGCCGGGATTAATATATTCCAATCGGTCACTCCAAATGTTCCACTCCCTCTCTAGCGTGTTAACAAGTTCGTATAATTTACTATTTTATCATCAGTAGTGATAAAATTTGCTTTACCTCCTGATATTTCAATAGATTTTGAGAGAAAAAATTCATTGTATTCCCTTATATTTTTATAATACATTTTTTGCTAATGAATTTGAGTTCTTTTCAATCTGCCGTTTATCACACTATCAAATTTATTTAGTTATACATCTAAAAATAGATGAGTAACATTTTTCAGCAATTTTTCTTTTTATCTATATTGCTAATATAAAATCTAGTTAGTAAAATAACTCAATTTGAAAAATTAGTTCAGTACTAAAAGGATTAAGTACAACAAATAATTATATATTAAATTAAGCATATTGAATAATTTTGATTTTTTTTATTAAGTCAATTGATTAAAAAATTATTCAAAGTTTGCGAAGAATAAAAATCAAAAACTCTCATAAATACACATTAAATTTAAATTTTAGCATTGAATTATAAAAATAGTTTTATGAATTTTTAAATTTAAACTAATGTCTGTGAATTTAACAAAACATTTCCAAATAGAAGATTGCAAAAATACATCAAAAAGGTAAAAATATAGCTCGTGAAAATAATTACATCTAAAAAGACAATAATTTCAAACCAATTCCGATATTCATTACAATTATAGATAAAATTTTTTCTCCGTGTAACACAAGCTTGATTTCTAGTTGTAATGGGAAAAATTGATACATAGAAAGTAAACAAAAACAGATCTAAAAGTCGGTTATGTACATAGAGTATAAAAATTAGCGTAAGTATAAAAAAGCAAAACAACAAAAATCCTTTTTTAACAATATATTAAATTATATAAAAATAAAAGAAATATTACTCTTTATTAATGACTCTAAGAGTCTGAATTTTACTTTTCTAAAATTTCAAAAACAATGTAAAAAAATATTAAACTCACCATAATTATAAAGGAGTTTAAAATTTGTTATGTATTTATAATTTAAATTTAAAAACTAATAAATAATAAAATGTTTAAAGTGATGAGAAATTTGATTAAAAAAGCTAGAAAAGTAATAGAATTTCAGATATTTGAATAAATATTTAAATAAATTTTTAATAAATATTAAAAATAATTTAGGAAATGTAATTAAGATTTTTTTTATTTAATATTGAAATAAAAAATTTGATTAAATAATTCTGATATAGGGTTTTGTTAAACAAAAGTGATGTTGATTTTGGTAAATTTTTATTTCAAACACAACTCAGTTAATAATTTTTCTGTAATCTATATCATTATAGGTATTTTGACATTTCTTCCCTAGTTTTGCAAACTTTCTTATTGCTTAGAGAAAGAAACTAAAAAAGCATTTTTTCAACCCAATGGTCCATTCTACTCTGAATTTCTTCAATAAAGCTGGTTTCGACCTTTAAACATACATTTCACAGTACAAAAAGGTCAGTAATTTACAAAGGTGTTTATATTAATTTTCTTAGTATCCTGAACACAACTTGCATACGCATCGTGGTAACTTAACTCAGTGATGCACAAACTTTTTCGGACTCCGCCCCCCTTCTTTAAATATGTTGAGTTAATATTTTATTTGGGTTCGGTAGGGACTGCTTGCTCTGGCTCCACGTGCTCCTTAAATAATAATGAAATAACTCAACACAGGAAAATTTTTATTTGATACCAACAATTTCACAACAATTCACAATTTTCAATTTACAGGATTGGCAGGAATTTTCACGGGAAGCCGCCTTTTAAATCTATAATATTTTAGATCTCAAAATTCTATTGACACGAGTCCGATTCAACACTAACTACTTTCTTTTCAATTCTCCCAACTTTTCAATAGATGGTTACGCTTCCACTTGCTTAGTTTTATTTTAAAACATTTTGTTTCAGTTGTCGATTAGAGATTCCAGTATATAGGAATCTCCTCTCAACAACTAATTTGTTTTTTTTGAATTTTGATTTGACTCCCGAGGAACTCGTGGAATAATTTACTTTTATCTTTTGGCCATTCCCCGGGAGAAAACTTCAGAATAAATGACATTAGGAACTAATTAGTTCCTTTAGATAATTAAATTTATTAAAATCGGGGAATTTCTCCCTAATTTAATTTATTTGTTTTCGTCATTTTAATTAATTAATTAATTTGTATTTTCATAATAACTTTTTATGGGGGTCCCAAATTTATTTTATATGACTATTTTCGTACTCGTCTCGTTAATTGGCATCGGAACATACCCATTTCCCGGAAAATATTGATTTTGATTTTTTGATTATTTTTAATTAATTATTTTATTTTTCCAAATTTTTAATTATTATAATTTTTGAAAATCACATAACTTGAACAAATAAAAAAATTATTCAAAAAACTGTTTTCAAATAAAATTTTTAACAACATTTTTTTAAAATATTTATGTAGTTATACAAAATTTAATGAATATTTTTATTAGATATTTACCATATAATATGTTCTACCATATAATATGTTCAGTGATAAAATATAGATTTCTAATACATTTTAATTCAATCTTGAGTATCTAGATTTGCATTTAAAAACATCTGACCTTGAAATTTGAACAAATTTCCAACGGTAAGTTGTTTTACTGAGATCAAAATGAAATAATAGTTAAAGCTTAAGGTTTTGAATTCTTAGAAATTCGGAAAAATTATCAAATAAATTTATCTCTGCTTTTATTACTTATAACAACCAAGGCAAATATTAATTGATCATTAAATTTTATTAAATTTAATATGTAGAAAAATAATGTAATTACTATTATAGACAAATTTTTTATGCTGTTTTATTTAATAAACCAGCGGTAGATTTTGTATAATAATAAATATATACCAGAAGGTTTGATTTTAGTGAAAATAAATGCACTTATAGAGGTTATGGCAAATAATGCAATTTGGTTTTTAGTATTTTTAGTATTTATCTATTTATTTTCATTACGACGATAAATTAAAAAAAAATATTTTTTTATAACATAAATTTTAACTAAATAGTTTTAAATAAACTGCCATAAATGCACTCTAACTTATGCAAATAAGGCGCTCATTTTGACGCTTTGAACATTGCTATATAAAATTATATTTCCTATAGAATATATATTCGGTATTTTAAAATACTCATAGAACAACGGATATTCCACGAACAATGAAATGGTAAATCTGTCGTTTTAAATAGCAATTAAATTCATAAATTTTATTTACGAATTTTCGATATGGAATAATAATATTATAATTTATTATTAACAAAGATTTTGATTTAATAAAAATTCTTCGGTGAAAAGACGTTAAGTATAAATATATAAATACTTATTTATAAACCTTTAATTTTAAATTTTGTGTTATTTGATATAGGTTATTTTTATATATCTTTTACACAACTGTTTATTATTATTATTATTATTATTATTATTATTATTATTATTATTATTATTATTATTATTATTATTATTATTATTATTATTATTATTATTATTATTATTATTATTATTATTATTATTATTATTATTATTATTATTATTATTATTATTATTATTATTATTATTATTATTATTATTATTATTATTATTATTATTATTATTATTATTATTATATTATTATTATTATTTTTTTTATTATTATTATTATTATTATTATTATTATTATTATTATTATTATTATATTATTATTATTATTATTATTATTATTATTATTATTATTATTATTATTATTATTATTATTATTATTCTTCAAATGCATCATTTGTTTGAATCGTTCGTTTCCATTTGCCATAATGTGAATAAGAAATTTAGGCTGTAGCTCACGACAAAAAATAAAAAACGCAAACGACAATTTCAGTCTATTTGTATGCCAATCATTTCGATGAATGAATGAATACTTTTTTACAAATTAGATCCTGGATTGTCTGTCAATTTGTTTTCCATAAAATTGTTCACCGATAGAAAGTGAATTATTATTGATTAAATTACCAAAAACAAACAAATGTTATTATTATTTTAGCGAAACCTAATCCTCGGTTACTCTTAAGAATTTTATTGATCAATTATTGTCTAACAAATATTCTACATTTTCAGTCAATTGTAAACATTGAAAGAAATATTCTGCTCATAAAAATCTTTAAATTTAATTTAAACAAATAATTTTTTTAATATATGGTTTTAATATATATTTCATAATTTATGTTACATTTAACAAAAAATTTCTATTGATAACTTCGTGATAAATGACCAATAATGATTCCATTTGTAACATTTTGTAGTTTATTCTGACTTTTAACAAATATCATTTGAAAGTGTTTATTAAAAATTATTTTTAAAATTAATTTGTAAACCTTTGTAAATTTTGTAAAGTTTTTTCTTCATTTTTGTCGGAAAGAAATGGTCGAAAATTTATATTTACTTTGAATTTATTTATTTATCTCCACATTATAGTGGAGATAAAAACCTTTTATTGATAGATTTAAAATAATTAATATGTACAATTTTTAATAAACTATTTGTCCGACTAGGAAAGTTCTTATGAATAAAGGTTAAGTATACATTGAATATACAAACTAAATTGTATACCATAGGATATATATCTGCCTGGAAATATGTCATAAAGGGAGCCTAGTAAAGGAAACCAATTAACGACCTCTACTCCGTTCACTCTGGTGTACTCTTGTTCTTGTTGTGATTTGGTGTTTTCTTTTTTTTAATTTCAAAGTTATTTCTATTTTTCTTAATAAACAATTACACCTGTTCTCTAAAAATAAAAAATAACTTTCACATGTAGTTTTATTTTTGATGTTAATGGGTAAACAAAAGATGTATTAATTTCGGTTTACCTCAACCTCATCCGAAAAACATTATTTAAAATTAAATGAAACAATATTTAATTTGTTAATCATGAACTAAGATTATTTATTAGTAATTTAAATTTACTAAAATAGAAAATAAAATAAAATTCAAAATATCATTATAAGCAGGGATGGAAACGGAAATTAATTTCGATTAAAGTTTAACTGGTTTTATATTCCTTAGAATAATATCGGTTTTCGGTTAACCCATTTGCAAAATAACGGTTAACCGTTAAAAACCGGTTTTTTTAAAATTACATTATTAGCGTAAAACAACTTTAGTTTTACGGACATCAGAAGGGTACATTCTGCAGTTAAGATAACACGAATGATTATTTTTTAATTCACATCAGCGTAGCAATGCGTGCCATTATGAAACAAAACTAAAAATTATCATTTACGTTATTATAATTGCAGAATGTGGCCTACGATTGAAGTGAAAGAAATTTCAGTGCAAAGGAAGACATATTAGGAATTTTTAAAATCAAGTTTATTGTTCACCAACTCTTAACTTTCATAAGTTTAAAATTTATTATTTACTACTACGTTTATTTATGTAAATTATCATATTTATGTAATTGTAAATTGATACCAATTATAATTTATTTCAATATTAAATTTATAAACATGTGTAATTCAGTAATAATTTCAGTTTCAAACTGCATAAGCATACTAGCTGCATACTGAATCGAAAAATATATCGCCAAAATATATTTTAAACACAACTTAACATTTACCAATATATTACCCAACTGTTAATATAATATTATAAAAAGGTAACACTATAATGAATATGATAAATAATCGATAAGAGCGACCTTTACAATGGGTCGCTATTATAAAGGTCCATTTTATCGAGGTCGCTCTTATTGAAGATTTTGTGTATATACATTTAGTATCTTCTTACATAACTATAAATATAGCGTAAAAAAGAATACACTATGGGATTAGCCAGGAAATGAGATGATATCTGAGTTAACTGAACAATTAGGAGATCAAATTTTGCATTTTTTTTGTTTTCCATAGTGCTGTTTGAGGTTTTTGTTTTTGAAATTTGGAGTACTCTTCTTGATGTTTACTTTTTACGTGACGTTCTAAATTTGCACTGTGTAATTACCCAACCTTATGATATACTAATCTTGGTATACATATGCATATATAAATTTTTTATATTTTGTTTTTTACTCTTTTCGAAATAAAAATTTGGAGTCGAATTTTTTTATAAATAACCTCAAAATTGTCATATCTCGCCTTTACCAAGCAGACTTTTTATTGAAATTTCTTTTGGGGATAATAATAATTATAAAGGGTATGACATAAGTTTTTTAGGAAATACTAATTCGTATGATGAAAGGAAGAAAAATATATTGAGTAGAACACATTTCAAATTGGAAAATTGCGTAATTTTAACAGGTTTTTAGAATTTCGGTTAAAGGTAACCGGTTTATTTATGAATAATTTTTTCGGTTTTGGTTTCGGTTACGGTTAGTGAAATATTTAGAAAAGTAACGGTTAACCGGATTTTTTAAACCGGTTTTCATCCCTGTTTATAAATACATATTTTACAAATTAATTATGTAAAATATTTTTAAAATTGTATTTTAAAATTAACATATTGAATGTATAATGCAAAATGCTAAATGTTTATAAATTTAAAATAATAAATTTAGTATGTTAATGTGAATCAACTGTATAAACTATGTCATGAAATATGTTATCTGAAAATATCAATATTTTAAATTTAAATAACTCCTTAAAAATATAGTGTTATTGATAGTTTTGTATTTTACAATCAATAATTTTGAAAAGTGTTTGATTTACGGATGTTCTAAACACCAAAACTACGGTAGCTAATAAGCATGATTATATGAAATCCCAAAGATTTCAGAAACTTTTGGTTTTTACTATTAATGCGACGATTACATCGGAGGTATAAAAGTATTAGACCTACACATACAGGACAAATTATATTGACAAAAACTATAATCACCATCTTTAAGGGAAATTTTATTTTTAATATTAACATTACATATACAGTTTTAAAATTTAGAGAAAAATTTGTTAACAAATCTATGGACACTAACAGTTTTTTGACAAAATGAAATTCACTGATTTATATTAGAATTTATTTTGTTTAAATTAATGAAACTATATCAAATCTATTTTGAAATTGCATTTTAGCAATTTAGAAAGATAATATTAAGTCTCAAAAAGTCACAATGGGAAAGAGACAGCACTGATCTATACGATATGAAACAAAGGGTGAATGAGTACTAACAAATATTTAGTTTAATAATATTTTATTAATAATATAGTATATTTTTTTATTATTATTATTATTATTATTATTATTTTTAATATTATTATTATTATTATTATTATATTATTATTATTATTATTATTATTAATTATTATTATTATTATTATTATTTTATTATTATTATTATTATTATTATTATTATTATTATTATTATTATTATTATTTATTTTTTTTATTATTGATTAAGAAGATCCATTAAAAAATTACCAAATATATTCAGTTAAAAATTCTTTTATTGATTATTATTTACCAGAACAAAACTATTGAATGTTTCAGAATTTTTAATATGTTACCAAATGCTAAATGGAATAAAATATTTATGACGTCTAAAACAAAATTCCAAGATCAAAGAATGCGCCGAGTTTGCTTCTATTATGGAAATCATTCATGAAATTCTAGAGCTCATTTAACCATGTGGAATTTTTAATTTTAAAATTATGTTCCAATTGGGATTATATTGTTTTTGTAATTCATTTCAATTTGTTAGCGTAAACAATATAAACAATTAATATTAACAATTGATCTGTAATTTTAAAATTGAACTGTATCTAAACAAAATTCATTTCGGTAAAATAATTTTTTAGTCAACATTTTTTATTTTTTTATTTTACACTAAGTAAATAATGAATTTTGCGCAAATTTTCAGCAACAGAAATACCAATCAATAAAGAATCTGAAGACTAAAAACGAAAATTAAAAGAAAAATGTGCACAGCTATTTATCTAAATTATATTTATATAAACGATTCCACTAGCGACAAATAAACATTTTAGAGTTTATCTAAACAAGCCCAGCCAGGTAAAATGTCGAAATACAAAATTTAGTAAAAGAATATATAAACTTTTATATAAAAATTTTTATAAGGTACAAATTGAATTTAAAATATCTAAAAAAAAATTATCTAGATCTGTATTAATAATTTTTAATTTTTATAATTTTTATTCGGATCTATTAAATTTTTAATGTTTGTTTAAATAAATATTTATTTGTAAAACAATGGAGTGGAAAAAAGATCAATCAGTGAAGAAGAAGCAGAAAGCGAAAATGTTGTTAAATTTTGATTAAGAGTGATTAGAATTTTTTTTAGGTCGAAATATTTCATATTTCATTTTATGAAAAAATATTGCGGAAATCGGCTTGCATAGTCATTTATCTAAATTATATTTATATAAAATTTTCCGCTATCGACAAAGAAAAGATTTTAAAATTTAAATAAAAGAATAAATATTAAAATTATGTTTTTAATCAAAAAAAATATTTGTTGGGCATTTTTCATTACAAAAAGTCTTGACAAAACAATTATATAAAAACACGGAGAAAATAAATAAAAAGTAAGTTAAATTTATTTTCCACTCAACCTACACATGTAAAGCTTCTTAGTGTTATTAAAACAAAACCAAGATATTGTTTAAAAGTCATGGCAGCATTAAAATTATTTTTAATTTCTTCGAGGCATAAATACAAACACAAGTGCCAAATTGAATATATCTGAAATTTTATTGTTTAGTTTATATTTCAAAATTCATACATTTTTCTTGTAATGTTGCAGTAAATGCTAACTTGTTGTATTTATTACATGCATATTCCTTGACTGATGAATTTTTAAACATTTTAATATAAATATTATAAAAACGCTACTCGGACATTACTTATACAATATTTTTCGATACGTTCAGTTACATAATCAGGTAGGAAAGAAAATATTTTTAAATGTTTAATTAAGCAAATATAAAAATCTTAAAAATTACAAATTAAATAATTAAATTATTTTTAAAAAAATAATTTTATTTAAAAAATATTTTTTATTTTTAAATATTTATATTCAAAATAAAAATTTTAAAAATGTTAAATTTAAACAAACATTTTTTAAACAATATTAGAAAGCGCCAACTTAACATATATTATACTACAATATATTTCGATAGATTCACTGTCATCGTCAAGTATATTTGAGTTTGAAACTATATAGAATAAATTACTTTTATTCAAAAAATTTCTTCTTTAATATTTTAAAAATATTTTACTAAAAATCATTAAATCTGTTTTTATAAATCTAAAGTTTTAAAAAATTTATTTTATAAAATTTTATAAAATCGAGATTTTAACAAAATTTTAATAAATTCTTAATAAAATAATGACATATATATTGATAACCAAGATCCGAACACAATCTAAGTAGGACTTGAAATCCACCTATAATCACAAAATTCAGACAACAATTGTGTTCACTGATATTAATCGATTCATTCAGTCGACAGTTATCAAAAACATACATTGAAATGACTACTCGTCATATTCGCACTCAAGTTCTCGATCACAGTCAACTTAGCCAATTGATTGATATTAGTAAACACAATTTTGGGCTACAGTATGAAAATAAATGTAAAATAGTTTATTTTAAAAATTTTAAAGTATTTTATTGAGAATTTATTAAGTTTTTGTTAAAACCTCGATTTTATAAAATTTTATAAAAATAAAGTTTTTAAACTTGACATTTATAAAAACAAAATTAATTATTTTTAGTAAAATATTTTAAAAATATTAAAGAAGACACTTTTTTGAATAAAAGTAATTTATTATATATTGTTTCAAGTTCGAATATACCTGACGATGGCAATGAGTCTGTCGAAATATATTGTAGTATAATATACATGTTGGATTGACATTTTATTTTATATATTAATTCAATGCCAATGTTTTGTGATTTGTTAAACAATTAAAAAATAGCAATGATTTAATTACAAGAAATTCCGCATCAATCACAAATTGAACAATATATTTCGACAGATTCACTGCCATCATCAAGTTAGATTACAAAAATAATAATATAGACTTTTATTTATATATTCAAACAAGTTATTAATTTTAAATATTTAAATTTTTTTTTAAATTTTTGAATCAAATAAATTAACTTTTAAAATTATATTTTATTTGTTAAATAAATTTTATATTATAAAAGTTTTTTTTAAAATTGAAATACTTAAAGTTCAAAAACAACCAACAACATTTTTACTAATGTTAATTTTACCAATAAAACCGTTAAAAACATTATAAGCATTCGAGTTCATAGGATTTTGCACATTTATCTTTGAATACAATGACCTTATCAGCAATACTTCACATGTAACACGTTCCCAATAATTATTTAAAATTTTATAAATGAGGTATAATATTGTAAAAATGTAATTAAATTAATTAATTAAAAAATAACAATTAAATAAATGATAAAATGAATGTATGTTTGGGATTGATGTTGTGTGCAAATTCTTTATCCTTACATAATTGACGCTGTTTTTTAAATATTGAAATAAAATAACATTATTTTGAATTTAACAAATTACTCATGCAATCCATATTGCACTCATTAATACTGGTGAACTCTTCCAGTTGATAATGTCCAAGAACCAAAGTACTGAGATAATGTGAAGTCTCTCAGGTGTATATGGTATTACACACATTGCATGCAATACACCAGGAGATTTTGACTTATAATTGAACATATATGAACATATTGACTTATAAATGAACCATGCATGAATTTGAAATGATCTTATAATCTAAATTTTCCATTTGATTACTTATGTTCTTTTAATTTGTAAAACCTTCCGATTACGACAATCTAAACACAAATTTTTTCATGATTCGAAAAATATCGTAAAAACGTGTGTTTGATTTTAATTTATTATTAAATTTAACAATTTTTACTTATTAATTTATACAATAAAATTATTTAAAAATACATTATATGAACCAAATTTAAATTTCTAATTTTTAAAAAGGGCATCCAAAACACAAATATTCTCATTGTTTTGCAAAAGAACTGTAATATAAAAACTAACAAAATTGTGTTTGCTAGAAATTAATCAATGGTTATGTTATTTTAACGGATAACCTCAAATACTATAGTCATTTAAAATACTAGAATAACTTGAAAAAATATAATCATTTGTAGTTTTAACAACCACGTATTAATTGGCTTATTAATAATGACAAAGTGTGTGTATTTCTGAATGTACAAGTGATGTTTTTGATGTAATCGATAAATAAATTTAACAAGTTGTTTTTAAAATTTATTTTTAAATGTATATTTGAATGTAATAATTTTATATTAAATAAAAAAACTTTAGCAGGTTATAAATAATATAGCTTATACTATTTGCGTATATCTGTTAATCTAAGTCACTTAACTGTTATTTGTGCAATGGTGGTTCGCATGTCTAAAAGGTTGGGTAATACCAATGTAACCGATTGTTTTCTTGAATTCTCAACAGTGCAACAGTTTTGATTACTCAAATTTGCTTAAATTAAAGATAAAGATAATTGGAACAATCTCAGCTCCGAGTAGCAAGTAAGTTTTTACGATCAGTTTAATCGCAATTCCTCAAAAGTTTTCCAATTATAATTTGGATTGTGTATCCTTTTCAATCAAAAAGAATGTACAAGAAATTCGTCAGTTAATGAAATTCATTACATTAATTAATGAAAATGAAATAAATCTTACTTCACAATTGGGAGGCTCCCGCCAGTTGTTTGGTACAATCGTCAAATAAACTGAACCATGGGCACTTTTCTGGGGAAAAAATAAATATTTATCAACATATTTCACGTTTTTACAAAAGTAATAAATATTAATCGATACATTTTCTAATATTTTCTCATGTGGATTATAAATGTCGATAGTCAGAAAATTCTAAAAATAATCTATTGTGAGAAATTGATTAATAAATTAAATTTGTAAAATGAAAATTTTTATGGATTTCATCACATTAATTCGTGATAATTAGTTATGAGTGGGAGAGCAAATTATTTGTAATTCAATTACAATGTAGAGGGAAATTTTTAGCGAAATTATTATTTCTCATCATTTTTTTTATAATTTTTTAAATTAAATTTTTTTTGATTTTGTTTACTGTTATTGTAATTTTTAAATCTGTTTTTTATTTATATTTTTTCAATATAAGTAATTGGGTTTTTTTGTTTTACCCCTTTAGTGGTCTTTCATATCTTAGGGGAAGCTCAAAGATAAAAATTTATATACATTAATTAATTGCAGTCTCCCTAGAATGTGTGAATAAAGAAAATAATACGTATTTATGTAATAATAATAATAATAATAATAATAATAATAATAATAATAATAATAATAATAATAATAATAATAATAATAATAATAATAATAATAGTAAATATTAATAATAATTATAATTATTATTATTTTTATTATAGCAAAAAATAAACGGTATAAAAGAAATGAATCAAATGAAAGCTAAGTCTGTCTAGGAAAACAATTAGATGTTAACAGTATAATCAAATTAAACAGAATTAAAACAATTTTCCTATTTATTTATCGTGGAAATTACGGATGTGCTTTGCTCACATTTTAATTAGCGAGTAACATAAAATGTGCGTCAATGCGTCGTTGTCATTTGTCGGTTACCGGAATGCCTATTGCAGATTGCGTTTGATAATATTAATAAGCTGTCATTTACACATTGAGCTTTACTGACAAATTATTTCGTAAATTTATAATTAAATTTGTTTTACTGAATAGAGTGGATTTTTAAAAAATTTAGCCCCACATTTTAATAATAAGTTTTTGGCCACTTTATATTTCATGGGACACGAAAATAATATAATGAAAGAAACTAAATGATTTATCTGTCATATGGCGGTATTTATATTTCAAATTTTTATTATGAATTTAAAAACTGAAATTTAAGCAAATTGAATTTTTCAGTAAATCTTTTTTTTAGAATAACGCAAATTGTGCATTTACATAATCTGTATAATAATAAAAATAATAATAATAATAATAATAATAATAATAATAATAATAATAATAATAATAATAATAATAATAATAATAATAATAATAATAATAATAATAATAATAAATATTCAGGTAAAAAGGTTGACATTGTATTGGTAGGATTTTGAGCTCACTTATTTCAAGCAGCCTTATTGCATCATACTCTGAGGAAAATGCTAATTTTTCAAATATATATTATTCAAACAAACTTTCAATTGAATTTTATTACTCATATTATACTTTTAATGTATACAAAATAATTAAATTTGAATTATATGACCAGTACAGAGAATTTAAAAGAAATACTTAGTCAAATTAAACAAATTATTTATCATTCAATAATAAAAAATGAATATTCATGTTTCGAAATAAAAATAAAAGTAATTGTAAAATTTTAATTTTTTCTAATAATTTTTTTTTAATAGTTAATAAACGCAATGACAGGGTAAATTATAAATGTTGACGTTATTGAACAAAGAATAGTTTCAAAAATATAAATTTCTTTTAAAATTTTTATTCATGGATTTATTTAAAAATATGTGCACAAAATACACAATTCTAATATTTGGAAATAATTCAGTTCAATTTTTTATAGATTTTTATACTTGATGGAAAATTTATTTTTAAATTTAATATATAAAAGAAACATTTTGTTATTATTTTTTTTTTAACTATTTCAGTTAGGTAGGATTTTTCAGCTACCAGAAAGGTTGAAGATAAAATCATCAAACAAAAAAACATTAATGTAATTTTTAGTAAATAAAATTGGTCTTCAATTTTTGTTTAAAAGGTGGGAGTGAACTAACCTAAGAAATATAAAAAAAGAAATATGAATAAAAAATATATTTTACAGTCGCTCAAAGGGATATTTCACCCATGCCGTACCAAGCCGGTCATTTTGACCGGCTTGGTATGTGACGTTCTAAAATGGCTTGGTAAATGGAAGGTTAATCAGGATTTTATTGAGCATTTTGCATTGAGTGTATTATGTATAATCCCGGGATATTCACGATCAGTTTTCCCGTCACTAGGAATTTCTGTAATTTTCTATACATTGTTTACATTTTTTTTCATATTTTGATGCCGATCAAGACAATAATCCTTGATCACATTATGAAAAGCAAAAAACGGTTAAAAGCATTTACATTAATTCGAAACTATTTCTTGACAATTTATTTGACAAAAGCTGTATGCTTAATATTTAACATAAAAGAATTCGAACTGAATGCTTTACCAAAGTTATATTTAAATAATTTGATGTTGTTTTAATCTTTAAATTAATAATATTTTTTTTATTTACTTTTATTATTATTATTATTATTATTATTATTATTATTATTATTATTATTATTATTATTTAAACTTTAAAATATTTTTTGCCGATAGCGGAATAATTTATATAAATAACAATGTTAGCCAATTTCCGCAATGTTTATTCATAAAATGAAATATGAAATATTTCGACCTAAAATAGGTCATCATAATCATAATCTAACTAGACTTTCGCTTTCTTCTCTTCTTTGATTGATATTTTCTTTCACTACGCTGTATTAAACAAATATATTTATTTAAACAAATTTCCCAATTTTTTTTTCAATTCGATTTACCAATATTATAAATTTGGTTGATTTAATTCTTCTTCTTCTTATTATTATTATTATAATTATTATTATAATTTGTTTTAATGACATATGGCAATGAAATTTAATAATTTATTGAATACTTATTTAAATTGAGAAAAACCACATTGGATAGATCAGCATCACATAAATATATCCTTTAGGTATTTATATTAAAATATAAAGTTGGCTACAATTAGATACAATTAATTTATTTTATTTATATTTTAATATTATGAAACTTTGGATAACAAGCTGTGAAACGATATTTTGAAATAGAATAAGCTTGATGATGGTACATCAAATGAAAAATATTTGTTCATAAAATGATAAAAATAAATAATAATAATAATAATAATAATAATAATAATAATAATAATATTAATAATAATAATAATAATAATAATAATAATAATAATAATAATAATAATAATAATAATAATAATAACAGCAAATTAATAACAACTACAAATTCATGACCATAAATTATTAAAATTAATTTGAACAGGATTGGATAACTTCTCTCACGTTCATTGTATTTTTATTAATTATTCTTATTAGTATCTTTTGTAGCATACCCAATCCATCGCTCTGTGTCTGTAAATGCAACATAACTGGGTGTTGTGCGGTGTCCTTGATTATTAACAATAATTTTAGCTTTCCAATGCTGAACGATATAATCAAAATACATTCTTTCAAATTGAAATTTTCAATAATTCAGAATAAAATCAACAAGACAATAATAGTAACTTTCAAAATTTTATTTGTTAAAAAATCACAATTGATCATAGAAAATTCGTAAATAAATCCGAAGTCCGAAATTCAATAAAACATTCACAAGTCCAAATTTCAAATAAACATTTACAAAACCAAATTAAAATTTAAAAACAGCCAATTCATACAAAAATGATATGACAAAATCTTTAAATCTTGATTTAAAAAATTTCACAATTTTAATTTATTTTACAAAAATATCTTTGTCGAAAAATAATTTTCGAAAACACAAAAAATTAATTTTTCGAAAATGACCAGGGTAATTTGTTTAAATGAAATTTGAACAAGATTTTACACACTTGAAATTAATATTAAACATAAATTTGGTTTATAAAATGTTTCATTCGGAAAATGTGGTTCATTGACATTTTTCAATTTTTAAATTAAAAAAATTAAAAAAACATGTAATTATTTTGAATAAGAAATTTTGATCACTGAAATCTATGAATAAAGCATTGATAACAAAGTCTAAATAATAAACAAAGGTAATTTGATTGATATAATAAATTAAATGGTTTGAGTTTTAATGACGTAATTGAAATAAAATTGTAAAATACATTAATTTGACTAGACAATCAAGCAAAGTAAAATTTAAAATGAAATAATAATTCATTTTTTTAAATGAAAACATAATTTTATTAATTTCTAAATTATAATTTTAAAGTTCTTCAGCGAAATTTTTAAAAAATAAAATAACAATTAAAGCAATGATTTTTAAAGTAAACAATTAAAATGGGAATTTTAAATTACATAAAATTAAATAAAATTTGAGTTTTGGAATTTGAGTATAACTTCAAAATGGAATATTAAATATTATTTTTATTATAATCATAAACACATCAATTATAATAATAAATTCTTAAGCATTCCAGTTGCAGTTGATAAGTAAAAACGATCGGTGATATACTTATTTTTTTGCTGTCATTAATCATAATAAAAACCAGACAATTAACTAACAAACTAATCAATTAAAAACAAAAACATGGAGTAATAATAAAAAAATTATTTCTTCATTGTAATTTATCAAAAGAATTTTTTAATGAATTTACTTTTAAATGAATGTATTAAATGTTTGACGCGTCATATTCATTAAAATATTTATACTTTATTAATATTTTTATTTTTTCAACTAATTAGTTGACATGTGTTTCTGAATACGACTTTACCATGTCTTAAGTATAAAAGTTTAAATCCAAAAATTTGCTGAAAATTTTTGGATTAAAAAAAAATTTTAAATAGTCCGACACAATCTGAATTTTTCTTTAATTATCGACTTTACAATTTTTTCGATGTATTTACGTTTCAGTTTTTAGAGTACCTTTTGTATTTTAACTTAAAATTAGACTCTCTAGAACAGTAGTTTTTAAATAGATGTACGTCACGTACTGGGCGCTAAATTCTTGTTGAAGATCACTGACCACTAACCTAAAGGAATATCCCTAAAAAACGCGGACTATATTTTAATTATTTGTTCCAATATGTACATTCAAATAATTTTTGACTCTTCCACAGACTGAAACCGGTCCGTGGACTATCACTTTAAAATCTACTACTCTAGAAGATCATAGGTAAAGGATTTAAGAAACAACAGATTTTAAAGATATTGAGATCTTATCGTATTACTATTTCTGGATTGTATTACTATTTTTAAATGTGTTTTATTGCAGTCACAACTTAGTGAACTCAGAATACCCAGTAAACCAGTGACAGGATGCAGATCCCTCTAAATAAGATTTATAAGATTTGTTTAAATTTATATAATTAATTCAAATCTATTAATTCCCTCATTATTGAAAATCCTAATTATAAGAGCAAATATCGTATACAAAATGACATAATGTATAAAGTTTGTATTCCCTCAATTTAACTGAAATAATTTCTGTATAAAATATAAGCAATAATAATAGAACTAATTTGCATTTTGTAAGTGATAGCAGTATTGAGTATTACCCGTCACCTCTAGCAACGATAATATAATAGGAATATATACAATTCTTATATACAATTCTTGTACGGAATCTAATATTTTTATTTGGCTTTATATTCTTACAGGTATACACAATCTGTATTGGGTTAAACATTTTGAGATGTTGTTGAAGACCAGTCAAAAATAAAGAATACTTTTTGACATAGGTTTTGATACTATTATTATTGTTGGGTTATTATTATTGAAAGTCGGTTATCTCTGACTCCTCGTGTCCTTTTCGAATCAAATAAATAAACCAAACACAGAATAATTTTATTTGCACTTTACCACAGTTACAACTCAATCCAATTTATTTCAATGTTTCGTAATTACAATTTGTGATTTATTTGCACCCTTCAACCACCGAATAAATTTGATTATCTTGAGGTAGGTTTTCCAATGGATAATCATCTTTTCTGATAGATAATGTCTGTCTTAACTTGGGTTTAGACTCTTTTACTGGCCTGACTAGACTACTCGTTTGCTTCAACTACTGGTCATTTCGTGTTTTTCCTTTTTCCTTTTATACTCATGCTCACACTGTTTTCAGACAATTGTCAACAACATTTGCTACATTACTAAATTATTAAAAATAATTACTTCCCACAGGCCACCTTAGCCGACATTTGTCAACAACGTTTGCTACATTAATAAATTACAAATTAGGAAATAATTACCTCTCCATAGATCAGTGGCGCCCATTTAGTATTGTTTAGGCCAATTTACCCTTTTATATTATTCTGTCTACACGCCGGGTTTTCCTCATCTCTCGGGTTTCCCATTGCCTCGGACTTCCCATTGACTCGGGTTTCCCATTAGTAATTAATTTTTTAATTAATTTCTTTTTTTGTCTTATATTACTTTCTAGGGACCCCTCACTAAATTTTTATTATTGTTTCTGGACTTGTCTCTCAATTTTGCGTTCAACCATACCAATTTCCCCCGATCAATACTAGTTTCGAATTTTTGTAAATTTTTTAATTAATGTTGCACTTTTATCATTTTGGTGTTTTATTGATTTTACTGTGCTTTTTTCGTAATACCCCAACAGATATATATGATGTTGATTGAGGAATTGAAATCGTTTGTTTAAAATTTTTTTTGATTCGGCAGTAAAATGATTTTGACTATAAAATTAGTAGCGGATTTTTATTTTTTTGCTTAACTAATAAATTCAATCTGGATTTGCTATTTTTCCTTCCTTATAGTTGCACTTTTATCATTTTGGTATTTTATTAATTTTACTGTGCTTTTTTCGTAATATCCCAACATTATTAACAGTGATGTTTCGTTTATATAATACTAGCTTACCGTCGCGCGTTGCTGCAGTCTCAAAAGAAAGGAAATTCAAGGTTAACAAAAATTAAAACAATACATTGAAATCTATCTATTTTAATACTATTTATTTATTTATTCGAGTGCTTTCGGATACACAATATTTTTTTTGTTTTTTCATCCGGTGTGTATTCGAATAAATCGTAAAGTTTTCCCACGCGTGAAGTGGTCACATACAGTTGTCCATGTGAGAAGCACGGATTCTCCGAATATATTCCACACACTTGCAGCGATTGTCCTTGTGCTTTAGTTATGGTCATTGAAAAAGCGAGTCGCATCGGAAACTGTAAACGCTTAAATTCAAATGGTACATCTGAATTTCCCATTCAAAATTGTGGCTTTGATGACATTTTTCATATTTATTTTTACCGAAAGTCTCGTACGGTTACAAAGTTGTGGGGGATTGATGTTTCGTGGAAGAATGATAAGCACTCCAATTTTCAATATTAAAATGTGCGGTGGAATACCTGGAAAATCCAATGAATTCAAGAATTCCGTTGGGTAATTGACAACTTTGCCTTGATTCATCACTGTGTCGATGGTGTCATGTTTCCACATATTCTAAATGACATATCTGATGAGGATCTAAGACAGCTAGTTGAAGCAGCTTCATTGCCAATACCCAAATTTCCTTGTCATACTCAGGTAGTTGAATGGACTGTCAAGGAAGTTACTCGTGTTTCCTCAAAGGTTTTCGGGCACAAGGCAAGACGTGACATGATCATATCAGCAGAAAACTGAAGTAGAAAGTATGAAAATAAAGATATTGAAGCGAAGAAAGGATATTTCACAAGTTGATCTGCTATTCTTGTATTAAGTGTTTAACCTAAATTTATCACTAATGTTTGTATTGTAACTTTAAAGTAGTTGAAAAATATACACAATGTGTAATTTCACTGTTTTTAAACATAAATGCGGGGATCTTAGACATTAACCAATTTGAGAGAAAATTTGGATGTGAAATTTGGACATACAAAGACAAATTTTTTAAGTAGAGACAAAGTAGTCCTGTAAGTTTTGTATTCGACCTGCACTAATCCACACCCAAGAGTTAAACATTTCAATTTTTTATCAATAATCTCGCTTATTTTGAAATCCTTTTGCACTACACATTCAACCTCTTTATATGGTTTGGCTGATTTGAGGCTCTTGATTGCAACTTTTTCTAACTCCGTAAGTTTTGCAAAATACTGAGTCTGGTAACGCCTCTTTACATAAAATTATTTTTCCAACATCTACTGTTTGTCAACAAATTAAGCAATACTCTACAAAAAATAATCTGGGTCCATTGTTCATTGAATAAGCGCCATTCACTGACTACTTTTCCTTTTGTTGAATTCATTGTTAACGGTTGTAATTTTGTTTAGTTTATTAAATGAATAGTGCATACTTTATAAAAATATTAATTATATTACTTAATTTTAATGCACGATAGAAAAGGATTATAGCCAATTTTTCTTGATGTTTTACCCTTGATTAAAGTAATAAAATTAAAAAAATTAATTTTTCCATTACTTAATAACCATTATTTTTTAATATTCATTACTCATTCTTTTTCTCACATTGCTGTTCAAATTATTCTAAATAGCATTTGTTGTGAATTATTTCGTTTTAATCATAGTCAGATAATTTACATATATTAGCATTGTATAAACTTTATTTCATAAACCCAAAGTTAAGGCCTCAGTATTGCATTTTTATACTAAATTGTTTTACGAGGGCAGAATTCACATTTTTCTTTGATTTATTTTTACTTTTACAATTTCATTTATTTTCATTTAGATTTCAATTATAAATCAATGTATTTTCCTATTTAACACTAACTAATGGTATTGTTGAAAAATGTTGAAAAATGTCAAAATCTAATTGACGAAAAAAATTACACAAATTAAAGACAATCTTATACTCTAAATTTACCATCTGTTTACTTAATTTCCTTTTATAATTTGTAAAACCTTCAGAGCACGGCAATACTAACACAAATTTATGCTCAATCTTTTTATATCCATTTTTACTATTATTTAAATCAATACTCAATTCACACTCATTTGTCAAATTACTTTCAGACTTTCCAAAACATGGATCCTTAGGATTTTTAATCAATTTATCAACAGTCACTTTTATCATCAACAATAAAAATGATTTCGAATACCCATTCTTTATCAACAACTCAACCAATTTATCAACACTTTTTCCCGAATTAGCAAAAGTAGAAGACAAAGACCATGAACGATAAATCAATCCCTTCACCATATTTCTCTTATACTTAAATTCACAAAAGCTTTCTGGTGAAGTATAAAGACCAATATCAACAAATCCAAAAACGCAATCTAAAACTTTCTCTCCGTTTCATATGCGAATACAATATCTTAATTTATAAAATATTACATTTTTTAAAAAATTATAATATAGATAAAAAATTATAATATTTATATGAATAACATTTTAAAATTAGTTAAAAGTATTTAAATATTTTTTTAAGTGTTTATTTATTAGAAAATAAAATTAATATTATAAAAAAATAATTTGTTTAAATTATAAGTTAATTCATAATATTTTTAGTTGTTTTTTTGTACCTGAAGATGACAGTTATGCTGTCGAAATATATCGTACGAAGAGGTTTTTATTGGCGTTATATTATAAAAATGTTATTTTTTACTCTTTTCTATTTAAATTTCTAATTTTATTTGTCATTGAAGTTCTATTTTCGTCCATATTGTCACAATTTTGCAAATACATAATATTCCAAGGAACATTTTGTTATTGTGAAAGAAGATTTATTGTCATATTTTTGACAAGAAAATAATTACCTTAATGACAGAAATAAATCAAATTTAACTCTAATTTAAACAATTGGTGGCAATGATAATTTATTGCAACGATTTTCCCTTTCCCTGTCAAAAATGATTAGAAAATCAAACTTTTTAATGAAATCTAAATTGTTCACTTACATTTGGTAAAATAATATTTTGACTTTTAATGTTTTTGAAAACATCTTAAAATTATCATAATTTTTGATGTACTTTGTATATTGAATAAAACATTCCAAAATTATTGAGTCTACAAGCGATAAATTTAAAAATATAAATTCATATTGGTAGTAGTTGCTAAAACATCTTCTAAATTTATTTAGAATCTATATAATCTTGAATAGCATTCGCATTAATAGAACGCATATTCCAAAAATTTATTTCTAATTTAATATTGTTAAATATTTAAACAAACTTTCTAGCATTGAACCAAATAATATCAAAACAATTTATCAGAGAAATTCAATATATAAAATTGTAATAAAAGTTAATTAAGTACATATGTTTTTAAAAAATTCCTTAATAAATTTAATATCTCATAAATATTTTATTAAATATTAAAAAATACTTATTTCAAATTTAATAAATCTAAAATTTAATAAAACAAATTTAAATTATTTAATAAATCGATTGAATTAAAAAGAAATTTATATTTAAATTCTAATCAAAGTTAATTATGCCCATCTATTTTAAATATTCTTCAAAAAATTCTTAATTATAATTTTAAACATTTTACTGATAAAAACTGATTTTATTTTTTTAATTATATAAATTCATTTTAAATAATTCTGACAAATTATCCGAAATATTCAATTCTCTGCTGAACACATCTCACACATTATGTTTTATCTTTTTTTATTATTATTATTATTACATTTACAATTTATTTTATATAAAATGGAAATATAACAAAAATAATTATCAACCTTCGGTATCGAGGTCTTGGAAATTAAAACTAACATAAAAACGGCATATTTTATAGTGCAGTCTCAGCTTTATCCAGTTAAAAACCCAATTGAAAAACATTAAAAATTATTTGAAAAAAGTTTAGAAAAATTCTTAATTACAAAAAAAATGATTGATTTTCTAATGATAAATTTGATTAATGTGACATTTAGAAATAAAACTTATATTTTTTTAAATTTTCTATCAAGCATAACGAAATTATTTTACCAACCAAAATTCTTTGCACGAATTCTAAACTGTCACCAACAACAGACTCAGCATTGACTTCGACGATTTCATCTCCCACATGTAAACTGCCTTGAAAATAAATAAATAATTTTTCTTGATAAATTTTTAATAATAAAATTTTAAGTTTTTTTAATTGTTACTTAATAGCCGAAATATATATTTTTGAAATTTTGTTAAAATTTTAAAAATAAGTTTTAATTTTAGTAATATTATTAATTATTATTATCATTGATATTAATATGAATATCATTAATTATTTACCATGCCGATGGATCAATCCACCGATCATAATTCTTGCTATAACACAGCGACCGTTTTTATCTTTCCTCAATGTCATTCCCTGAAAAACAATATATAAATAATAATAATAATAATAATTATTATAATAATAATAATAATAATAATAATAATAATAATAATAATAATAATAATAACAATAAGGATAATAATAATAATAATAACAAAAATAATAATAAGAATAATTTATCAGTCTTCTTACAGATAGAAGTCACAATAACAAAAACTAAATAAAAATAAGAAAATTTAAACAAATTAACCAATAATTATCGTAATCAAATCGTACTACAAAATATTAAATTATTTAAATTTAAAAAAATAAACATGTAAAATTATTTTTTTTTAAATGATCACTAATGTAAGTCAATCCATTTAGTTGGCAAGGCTCAAGAACTCTAGTGCTGTGATGACAAGCAGTCTTTCCAATGTCTGTGGCATTACACACATTACATGAAAATTGATAAACGATCTCAGAAAAAAGACCAACTAGAGTTGGAGACTTATTAGTGACCATACTACTAACTTTGCAAGACGTTGAAATGATCCTAAATTCAGTTTTATCTACATGTTTGAGGATCTTATGCTTAATATCTTACTTAAATCTTACTTTGTGAAAAAATGTTAAAGGAAAAATTCAATAATAAAGAAAGCAGAAAGTGGAAAACTTCTTAAAATCTGTATTGGAATTATCAGAATCGGTTTTAGGTCGAAATAATTCATTTTATCAATAAACAATGTGGAATTAGTTTACATAATTATTTATTTATATATTATAATTGTTATTTTTATTATATATTTTATTATTATTATTATTATTATTATTATTATTATTAATCTATTTATTTATTATTAATATTCGAGTCAATTAATAAATGGTACTATAAGAAATTAAATTAACTTATCCATATCTGAATCTCACCATGGGCTCTGAAACGTTTTTATTAATGGTGATTGTCACAGCTTGAGATGAGACACTGTCGGAAAAATCCTGACTCATTTCCATTCTGAAATGAATTAAATTTAATAATAAATATTTTATTAAATTGTTATAACTTAATATTAAAATCCCTATCTATATCTATTAATATTGTAAATGAGTTAGATGGAATAACATATTTTATTTTATTATTCAAAATTTAAGGTTACTATTTTAATATATTTAAACAATCATTTACAAATTATAGTTATCAATTATAATAAGCACTTATTTAATTTCAAATGTCAAATTAATATTCCCTTTCACTCCCAATTTTTATTTCAGGCCTCTTCCCACCCAATAGCAATCAAATGCACACTGTGCTGGTAATTGATTTTTATTCTTCAATAGTTTTTCTGCACCCACTCTACAATTTTTTTACACATTTTCGAAAATAGAAAAGTGAAGTTAACATGCTATCTAAAAATGTAACATTCGCTTTAATCTAAAAAATATCTATAATCTTACATACTATACGAAAGGATTTTTATTTTTTTGTTAAAAAATCCATTTCAAAATATATTTTTATTATTCAATAACAAATGGATAAAAATTTAAATATTTCATTCTAATTCTTATAGTAAAAAATAGAACAAATTCACAATGACATTAACGATTTCAAAATGTTATTTTTTAAAATTTAAAATTTTGTATAAAATAAAAATTTGTCAAGTAGTTTTTATAAAAACTTTAGAAATTGAATAAAAAATTGTTTGATTTTGATTTTTACTATTTTCTTAAATTTAAATTAAAAATATCTAAAAGCTTTTTTGTTTAATTCTAATTTCAAAGAACTCTGATTATGATTAATAGTTTCCGTTACTTTGGTGTTTTTAACATCCATAAGTAAAACACTTTCCAAAATAATTTGTTTCATGAAATTTCAAAAACTATCTTTTCCTAATATTTTTCTAACACAATATTTTTGTGGAGTCTTTCTTAACTGTAAAATATTGATATTTTCAGAAGGATAGATTTTATTTTTCATTCATTTATAAACATTTTACATCTTACATAATACATTAAATGTGTTGAATTGAAAATACTATATTTATAATATTTTACATATTTAATTTTGACATTTAATATTTTAATTTTTTAATATATACTTTTAATGAACATAATATTTTCTTAATTATTTTGGCTTTATAAAAATTAGCGGTCCTGAAAGGCACTAAACCAAAATACTCCTAGGCGACTTCAGTTCTATATTGGATTACAATAGACATAATAACTGAAAACTATTGAGTAGCACAAATAATTTATATAATAACAATGAGGTTTGTTCTATACTATTGAAGTGATAAAATCATATAGTTTTATAAAAAGTGAGTTGACAAAAACAGATGACAAATGAATATAAATAAAATTTAAGGATACATAAGGACACTAAGGTGAATTTTTTGAGGATATTTATTCGTCGGTAAAAAATATAAACAAACTACAAATATAACATGTGAGATAAAATATGATTTTTAAGTTTTTTATTTATTTCGTTAAAAAATATATATTTTAATTTAAGTAAATTACTTTTATAATTCATGCGATATTAATAGCAGGCATATACGATTTGTTTTATCTTCATTTAGTTTTCTACTATAGTTCAAAGTTTTCTGATTAACACAAATTTCCGCCACTACTTTTTTAAGAAGTAAATGAAAACTAAAAAAATTGAACTGACATTTATATTTGATTTCATGTAAAAAAATAACTTTTCGATGAGTTAGTTTTATTATTATTATTATTATAAAATTGATGAAAGTAATATATTAATAAATGCAATTTTTAACGAAAGATTACTTTCTTACTTATCTAGGTCTCATCAGCATCATGTAAGAAACTCGAACTTACTCGAGAATGTGACAATTCCGTGTTAAATATCACATTTTGATTGTATTGCTCTTATCAAACGTAGGAATGCACTTAATATCTTACTAACTAGGCATATGATAAACTCATATAATCTCTGTCTTACCAAAAAGATGTAAGTACAGCTAAATGTTGCAATGTCATCCGATGGAAGATGCATCTGGTTCATTGAATATCCCATGAATAAAGAACCTCGAGTACATGTGTTGGGTGTAATTCACTCTATATATTTCAGTGTTTCAAAAGTTGATTACATTTTCAAAATATCTTCTTTAAAGTTAGAGAGGATAATTATTTCAATAGACAAAATAAAAACCAATTAACGGATTTTAGAAAGTTGTCATACAAAATAAAAATCCTTTTTCACATCTTCATTGAAATGTTTAGTATAATAAAATCACGAGTTTTTATAACAGTTAACACAAGCCGTATCACATTATAAAATATTTCTATCGAATAAAGCAGAAAATAAATGAATGGTGGACTGGTTTTTTTGTCAGAGCTAATCTATTGCATTGTGTCACTGTCTAGAATAATTTTTTTTCATTATTATATTTTCAATGCCAAGCTCTATTTGTTTAAAACAATGTAAAACTCAGCTACTAGAAAAAATGAAGTTATTTTTATTTTTAAAAAAAAGTTATGGAAGAAATAGTTAAGATAAACCGGTCTAGAAAATAATAAACAGTTGAAAAATCAACAATAAATATAGAAAAATAAATAAATAATTATTCCATTCCTGATTATTCACTGAAAGTCACAGAGGAATTAAGTGAATTCTTGAAACAATTTGAATTCACAATTACTTTAATTAGGCTAATTTTAAATTTCCAAAAAAATATTGAAACGAAAGGAAAAGTAAAATTTTTGGCATAGTAATTTTCGTTTAAAATGTCGAAATTTCAATTTTTACATTGCTTAAGGGATAAACCACGCAACATTGCTCATGTGAAATTGTGTAAAGGAATTCCCAGGGGATACCCGGAATTCTTTTTAGGAATTTTATGGAGAATTTTAGCCTCGAGGTTTTTAAAAATTTTGATTTGTATGCCGATGGACCTTGCTTGAATCCGTTTCAGAATCACCAAGAAAAACTTAATTTTTGGGTTCATTAAAAAATCGCTTTATCATGAGAATGTTTGGTTTATTTTCATCAATTTATATACGTGAACAAGATTTTCCTGCATGAACCTTTGACTCCGAAATATGGAAAATCAGTTCAAAACGGTTTGCATTAAGAAAAATCCACTGATGATTAAATATTGTAATTAACAGTATGGTAACAGTTTGTAACTAGTACATTAACTAGGCCACTATGACTATGGTCATTATGTGATTATAATTATTTCAAAACTGTTTTTATACTGTTAACAATTTCGCGTCCAGAGTTTCTATACATTCCTCTACGGCCATCCACATAAAAAAAGGTTGCATACGCCTATAAAAACTACCCAGCCTAAAAGTTTTATAAAATATCTTCCGATTGCCCTTGAAGAGGATAATTGAGTAAGACAATGATATAAACCAAATGTGATGATTAAGACACCTGAAAAGTTACTTAAGGTTTGTTGGAAAGTTTTGCCTCGTTTGCCTTAAAGTCCAAACTTGGCACTTATTTCGATCGATAAAACCTTTTTTAAGAGTTAGAACTCCCGAAAAATCATTGAATAGCAAGTCATTAGATAAAGAACTGAGTGATTCCTTCAAATACCCTTTTACAGAGATTATATGTGTGAGTTTTCAGAAAAACAGATAAGCATCATACAGAGAGATGGAAATAACACTTATGGATAATATCGTCTTTTCTAAATTTTCAACATACAAAAAAGAACTTTTTATGTTTCACTCCAATTTCATTTGATAAAGATTTTTCAATTTGGTAATTCAAATTATGATCAACGAAAAATACAACTGTAAAAATTACGCCCATTTTTTGAGAAAATTTTGAATGTCCGCGGGACTCTTATTAAGGAAGGGGAATTTTCTCACAGATATTTAAATGAACAGACTAATTTCATCAATTCTTACGTTATCAGAGATTACCAGAATTATAATGAAGAGAAATTTTTAATAAAAAAAAGTTGAAATGTAAAAAAAACTAGCGATTTGCAATTTGGTTTAATTTTGAAAAAACAAATGTAAATCAAAAAGTGAAAATCAATGTAACTGCACCGTTTTATCGGCAATTATTGATGGATTTGGAAACATTTTTATAGATTAGAATGAGATTTTTAGAATTTTCAAACAAAGAAAAAATTCAAGCATTTTGTTTAAAACTATGTTAAAAATAAGTTGAGCAAATTTAAATCAAATTTATTTTTAATCATTTAGATCTTTGATAAATGAAGCTAAAATATAATTATAATAAATTTAATTTAATGTGATAGATAATAATTTTGATATTTAGATTTTAATTTATGATTTCAAATTGTATTTTTATTTGAAATTAGTTATTCATTTGATTTTAATTATTTATTTATTATTTCTCTTACTATGAATATTATAGATAATATAAGATTTTATTATTTTTAGGACTTCTTTTTGTTTTTCACATCTGATTTATTTTTATTTTTATTTATAAAAGACATTGTATTTTACAAATTATTATTATTATTATTATTATTATTATTATTATTATTATTATTATTATTATTATTATTATTATTATTATTATTATTATTATTATTATTATTATTATTATTTTCATTGTAGTAAATAAATTTTTACCTATTTATCCGAGATCCTGAATGATATTCAGTATTCAAATATCGAATGGGATCCGTTTTTCAAAGAATTTTTGATCAGAATTTTTCTAGAAAAACAATTTTCAATAAATTTCATTGTTTTCACTTTGTGTTTTAGTGTTTTTCAACTGTTCGTATAAAGCTGTACTGGAAATTCCCGTTTTTATTTGAAAACGAGTCAATGGTCAAAAAAAAAGATTTTACTTGTGATTTTTTGTTATTTAGGAGATTATTTTTGTGTTATAATCTTTTTTACAATGAATTTTCTATTTCTATTTATTTTTTTAGAATATTTATTGTAAAATAAATCTCTAAGTGTTATTCGGAATGTGAAAAAATTTAATTAAAACATTCGAATGAGATTATTTTGATTCCTTTTTCCTGGAGAGCAAAAGGTCGGGTAATGGATTCAGGTGGATGGGTTAGAGAAAGTAGAAATGCAATTATTTTGAGCGCC
Organism: Schmidtea mediterranea; assembly: GCA_022537955.1. Taxonomy (NCBI): domain Eukaryota; kingdom Metazoa; phylum Platyhelminthes; order Tricladida; family Dugesiidae; genus Schmidtea; species Schmidtea mediterranea. Next base: position 13,011,819 of record CM039682.1, on the reverse strand, counting down.
TTCAAAAACCTTGATCCGTCAAGCATATCAAACCGTTTGGGTATCAAGAATTAGCGATGAGTAAATACATTATGAATTTAATGATAAAATACTTGTAAGGATTTATAAAGAGAAATAATATGATAAATTTGTTGATTATCAATGTTGGTAAATTATAAAATTATTTTTAATAAATATAATGTATTATTAAGAAGACTTATTTTCACTAATTATATGCCGTGTTTTACTGATTATATCCTTCTGTCTTGTAATGCTTTTTTATATTTCTTTCGGGCTTCTATTTAATAAATTATTAAACTAAATTAATAAAACTCTTATATATTATAAAAATAATAATAACTGAATAATAAGAATCATAACTTGATGTCCATCACGTTATGTTTCTTATTATTCTTTCATTACAATCAGACATTAGTGAATAAAAAAAATTAAAGTTGTTTTTTCTTGGTAGTCTGATAGCTTCTAACCAGTTTCTGTGTTTCACTTGTAGTGTGCAGATGTAAGATTGTATCTACCATGGTTTCAAGTGAAAGGAGGTTTAAGATAAGGATTCGTCTTCTTTCTTGCCTCAAAATCAAGCATTGCAAACTAATTTGGTGTCTAATGCATTAGGATGAGTGTACAACAATGTTAACTTGACACTGCTTTACACTTACCTGGCGCGAAGATGATCTGAGCGCCTCCCGTATAGTACTGATGAGAGCCATTAGTTTAAAAACTAGTCTATTATTGAGATTTAAACTGGACATCACGTTATGTTTCTTATTATTCTTTCATTAGAAGAAAATAAATTTTAATTAATTATAAATTTGAGTGGATAGTCAGAAACTGCACGATTCTCTCAAATCTATTGAAATATCAGCGGGTAAACCAAACACTACCACAGATACGTCACTACTGACGCAATAAAACGGTCATTTGTATGAACTTGTTGACGCACTAGAGTGGGATGGTAGGTAGAAGTCGAATGGTGGCAATGTATAACTCAACAGTAAAGCAAATCTGAAATTTTTTTAATTTGTTCGATGGTCGTATTGCCCCAATGGTTATCCAAAAGATAAAAACGATTCAAAAAATAGAAATTTGCATTTTTTCCATTTAAAAAAATTTGAAATACAAAGAATTCGGAACTTTGGTAGTCATCAGAAATTAGATTATCAGATCTCCTTATTTCGTCTGGAACACCTTATTTATTCGATATACATCCTGTTTTGAAACTTGTTTTAACTTTCCTGCTATCTTCAAAGAAAAAACTAAATTTTAAATGAAATTTAAATTTTATAACATTTTGAACTTCCCGTTTGTACTTAAAGCCGTAGCATTTAATAAATTTAAAATGTTTAAACAAGCAACCAAATGTAGATAATTCATGTGTTCGGTTTATTTAATACAATACGGTTTTGTTTTTTGATTTCTTCTGTTACATTTCAGCAAAATCAATAACACCCGACACAGTAACTTTTATTTTAATTCAATACATTTTACACTTTTTTATATGCGCACTCTCTGCTTTAAGGTTAAGACTACCATCTGTAGATTGTCCTTTCTTGTATACAAATTTTCTTTTTCTTTATAAGTTCTGTTCACTAAATACTAATTTTTTTAATTATCTAATGTATCTGAATTTTCGCTTCGTTTTTACACCGACTTTTATTATTTTGAGTAAAAAAATAATTAGATAAATAATTAAGATAAGATAATTTATTTCCGCTACCATAATTTAGCAGGCAACTTTTCACCCTTCTGCTTATTCCGAAACTAATTTCGTTTATTGATTAGAAAGAAATATTAATCTCATTATCTTCTCGTGTTTCCTACATAACTAATAAATTACTCATTAATTTTTAGTAAATTTTTATTTATTGAATAACTTTTTCTGGGGATTTCCCATTAATTTTATTTGTACTTGTCTTCTGACGTGTTACCTATTTCATCACAATATGTCAATTTTTAATTAATTGTTTGTATTTATAAATTAGTTGTAAATTTTCCAATTTTTACCCTTTTCAATGATCCGCTCTCTATTCTCCATGCACTTTGATCTCCTGTTGTGCCACTTTAAACAACCCCAACACATGGAGGGGTGATTAAAGCCAACAAGTTTCTTCCGTGATATCTGTTGAATTATTAAAAGTTCCAGCAGTTTCGAAGCAAATGACAAGATATCAATAAAAACAATCTCATTAAAACAATTCACCACAGAATCAAAGGGAAAAATGAAATTATTAAAAATCTTTTATTTTTTTCGATATTGGAAAGCTTCTAGTGATCCGGTAAAAAACAACCAAATAACTGCCATTATTAGTGAGTGAGTTTTTTTAATTTATAATTAAATTAAAATCTATTTTAAAAGAGATGCCAAATTTAATTTCATTTGTTTTTTTCTCTATTAAACCAAATTTTATGATTTCAATCAAATTTTAAACAAAATAATGCTACTACTTTTGATTAAAACCGAATTTATTGTTTGAGTTTTACTTTCTCAATAATTGCAAACCATTCAATCTAAGTGACAAAATTAAGCTCTACTGTAAAAGAAATTTCATTATTAATGAGGAAAAATTCTCCTTCGTTCGAGGTTCATTTGAGGAAGTACCGTAAAGCTAACATCATCAAGAATCCCTATCAATAATTGATGAAGTCAAAAAAAAATGATTAATTAGCTTAAAAATGAATTTTCCGTACAAAATTCAAAGAATCAAAACCAAATAAAAGAATTTTTTTATCTTTCAATAAAATTCCTACATTATTTGACTCGGAAAACGGATTCAAAGTCACAAAGAATTTCGTTGCAAGATGTTTTAACTGATTATTTTTTTTCTTTAATTTGAATGGGTTCTTTTTTAATCTGATAATACTACTTTTAAGGAGTGAAATATCTCCATTAGGTAATTTTCTATTTCTGAAAAAATGTAATTTTTGTTTAAATGTGAGTCACATTTTGTCATTGCAGTTGGGAGATGAATGTTTAATGATCGAAATTTTGATTAGTTAGAACATTTTAAATGATTTAACTACTTTTTTTTAAATTAATTAAAATTATTTTTTTTTATTTAATATTTTTGGTTCTGATTTTTTTAAGAGTTATAACACTTAGTATAGAAAATTTTTGTTACGTAGGAGAACATTAAATTTATCTATAGTTGGAAGAAAAATAAAATAGAAGTACGTCCAAAATAGTTGATTTACCAATATAATTTTTTTTAGTTTTTGAAATATTATAATTATCTTTTGTTTAAATTGAACATCAAATTGAACGTCAAACCTAGAAAAATTCACTATTGATCTATACCGGTGTAAATATTAATTAACACTAATTAATATCAATTATTACACTATTATCAATTTTCTAAACGTCCAATATTAAAAATATTTTTAAAAACCCCAAAAAACAGTTAGGTAAACGAAATATTTCGACAAGCTCACTGTACAATGTCATTTTTTGAGTCGTTTATATTCTTGATAGAGAGATAGATAGATAAATAGATAAGATTATAACTAACGAGAATATCAAATAAAATTGTCAATTATTGTTCATTCTGTAAAAGTTAAAAAACTCAAATTAAACATCACCAATTTAATTGAAAAAAAAATTTTTGTTTAAAAAAAAAGTGATTTAAATAAAAATAAAGTACAAATCTAAAATTTAAGAATTTTTTGAAATTATTTGAAAGTTTGATAGAATGAATCTAAATAGAAAGAAAGCCTCATGACAATTGTAAAGGATAATTGCAGTACAGGATAATATATGATGGGTAGGGAATTTAATCCCATATTTTATCCTTAATAATCGCTAGAAATGATGGGCAATAGATATTGCAAATTATTCATAGAAAATAGAAAGATTTCTATCAATAATAATGATGATGTTGATCAAATAACCGAGTGAAATAAATAGAGCTTTCCACTGATTATCAGAGAAATTTGATGAATTTTCATAATTATATTTACAAAATGGATGTATGTTTTGTACGTCGTTGTTTTCAGTTGATTTTAACAATTATTTCAATGGAGAATGAGATTAATTTATCTGTTTTAATTGCCCGCAAAAGCATCTTGAATTGCGAGTTGCTTGATTTTCATTGGTCAATTAAAACCCTTCGGTCACGGTTCATGCGAACAAAACCCTCGGAGAACTGAAGTGAAGTGAACTATTTATTCGATGATTCGAAACATAGCAAACTCGACACTTGAGCTTTTTTAATGAAAATTTATAATTAAAATCATATTTTTTTGAATTATCCTTTTTTATTAATTCGTGTAAATATATATAATCGGATATTTGTAATTTGTCCGTCAATGCCGTGCTAGGCAATAAATTATTTAAAATAGTTATAATTTTCATCTTAAAGTTTTTTTTCTCGTTACCAAATCCTAGTGAATGAAATTGTGGTATTTTTATTATGAAATTGACTTCAGTTTTATCGAATTGGCTCTGGTTCTTCTGATTATGACTACTTTCACATATCTATGGTTTGTATTGTATGGTAGCTAAAATATTGATAAATCTATGCTCGTTCTCTATGATTCATTGGAAAATGATAAATAATTCCAGTTAATGCGATATTTTCGTCAAAATCACATGAATATCACCCAGAGCATTGGCGACTATTCTTTGAAGGATCCACTAAGAGTTTGAAATGTTTCTTACTCCACAATGGCAGTCAATATGCCTTTATATTTATTGCTCATTCCACCTCACCAAAAGAAGTGTATCAAATATCAAAATGATAATGCAAAAAATGTCTTATCATGAACACTGCTGGTCCTTTTTGGTATATCTGAAGATAGTGATAATTATTTGTGTATGTAAGTACAATAGCATGTTTCATGTTTATACTTTATCAGTCAGTTTTAATTCAGGATTGCGAATTCTTTAACCTTCAGAGGGCCATAATATGAATTTTTATTCACTCCCAATGCCTTATATTTTATTAATCATAAGATTTAGGAAGCGTCATTTCCTGATAAATAAAGTTTTTCCATTATATTTTGGTGACAACGAGAGGTTGTTTTATTACTGACCAAATCCTTTAAAATATTAAAAATTCCAGTGCTTTAAATTTAAGTTTTAATAAAGTTCACGCATATGAGAAAGGTTTTTATATGATATTTCACACAAATGAGAACGGTTTTAGAAGTCAGGTGGTCAGCGAGTAGAAGATAGATAATACAACATTAATGACTTGGAAAGAATTTCTGAAGAATCCTGGTCGAGAACTTGACAGTAGAATATTCCGATGAAGTAAAAGTGTTTGATCATCCAATCAACACAGTTTCAGTAAATAATGATATAATGATGCATATTGTAGTAATGTACCGCCAGAAACCTTCAATTTAAATTTTATATTAATAAAACTATTCAAAAACAACAAAAATACATACAGCAAAACATAGTAGGATTTTTCAAATAAAAAATAAATTTTCTGTTTTTTTAATACCCACAGTTTGCATTTCCCATCTATTTGCATTTCTTTGTTTGTCCTTTTAAAAACTTAAAATCACAACCCACTGTATGCATTAAAACGTCCCTTTGAATAACTTCTCCAATGAAAGAACCTGTGGCTTATGGGAATAATTTGTGAACCTGGACCCTTGAGTAAATATTAACGGATTGAAGGTTGTGATTTTATTTATCAACTTAGTTAATATATTTCAAAACATTTAATTTATTTGAACGTTTTAATTAGTTATTCTTACTCATAAATTACAATTCCCCGAATTAATATTCAATCACCAATGAATTTACTGAGATTATTTTATTTAATCCATTAAATCATAGCTATTACATCATTATTGGGTTGTGCATATAGCAGTTGACATTGAGCGGGATATCAAATCGGTGATGAAAATCATTCCTTCAAAATATATTTTACTTGTTTTGCGTTTTTTTTCATTTAAACAAAACATTGTTAGTTTTGAACTGTACTGGGAGAGAGATAAATAAAGGAAAGAAAATAAATTCAAAACTTTTACAGAAAGGAATTTGTGTATTATATCAAACTATTAAGTTAATATTTAGGCTTGTCAGTCACCATTTTTAAACATTATTGAACGTATGTGGTAAGTATCAGCGGAGGGTATGGCAGTGTATCTTAAAGATGAATCATTGGACCTTATTTTGCAAGTGACTTAGAAATCCAGTAAAGTTTAGGTTCTGAATAGCTTTGAAATTCATTATTTTTAATTTTTAAAATTTTTTTTGAACCAATTCGAGAATTTTTCGAATTTTTCATTTATATATTATTTGTCTTTTCTATTTGATATGTATATAATAGAATAAGAAAAACCGAAAATTTTTCTGTCACTGAATAATTCAATTACAAGGAGGGCTTTAGATCACCATCTCTGGCAACATCTGGTGAATAAGAGAGGATCAGTCGTGACTCCTAATTGATGGAAACCTGGGGATAGAATACCATAATTTGTCGAAAGATTAATTTAATAGTTCTAATTGAAAACTGGAAATATTGTTGAATCTAGAAAAGTCAAAAGGAACAATTTTGAAATTGCTAGCAATAAACTAGCTATTAAAATTCAGTCTCTAAAAATGAAATGAGAAATTAGTTTTTATGTCTCGCTTTTAATGAGATTTCCAAAGAATATCATATCAGTTGCATTTTGTTTTAATGATTAACGTTGTAAAATGAGTTCCAAGCTATTCGAAAATTTCTCGGATATGTTTCATAGATGTTAATCTAAAACAATCAATTTTTTAAATTTATAATAATTTATTTTCTATTAGTTATCGGCAAGAGCAACAATATTGATCATTAATCAAAAACTAAATGATGATGAATGAAATTGTAAATGAAAACCAATCAGATGTGCAGAAGATAATCAAAAGCTATATTATTGATATTCACACTTACTCTTTAGCGTAATATTTATGTCAACAGTAAACCCTCATGTGACAAGGAATTCTGAGAGTTATTTGTCAGGAATAGGACAGTAAAAAGAATATTTATTTATAAAAGCATTATTGAAATAGATCTTTATTTGTACTGGAGATTTGGATACTAAATGTGAAATTTAAATAGTGTCAACTGTTTTTATAATGAAATTTTGAAATGTAGAAAAATACAATATATAACTATAAACATATTTTCTATAGAAGTAAGATCATTTTAACGATATTCTCTAATTTATCATTTGAATGAAACGAAATTTTCTTTTAATATTTCTTTTATTTTTATCATGAATATAGATCACATTTTTTCATATCTAATACAAGTTTTCGATAATAACTTTATTAACACTAGATAAAGGCTAATGGTTAAATTAAAGTATAATGGATGCCTGCATTTCGTTTCAAAATTGAAAATAAAATCTATAAGAATGCATTGTATATTAAAACAAACTTTTATTTTATAACATTTTATATTCCATTTCCAAATTCAATTTTCTATAAGCGGAAGAACATGTGTACAGCTTGATGCAAGTACACACTTTAAAGTGACATGCAGTCAGATTCATTGGAATAATTCATTAAAATCTATTAAAATCAAACTAAATTGAACACCACTTTTACGTTATTTGCGAGTTGATGTCCATATAAAAGTACAACAGCTTTCTCACGAGTGTGACTTATAAATATTCTGCTTATAACAAATTCTATTTAGAAGTATCTAATAATTTTAATATAATAATTCTATAATAATAAGCTAACAGTTCAATAATTCAACAAGTCCATTTTCATTATTTTTATTTTTTCCAAATGTTTTTTTATTTATTCATAAATTTACGCCTCAACTATTCAGTGAGCGTTTGGGAAAGCCTCGTAGTTAACCCTTTAATGCCGGATTTTTTTAATAATTTTTTTATTGCAATTGGTTAAAGAAGCAGTATATACCTATGGAAAAATAGCAGACAAAAAATATTACATAAACTTTTTTATTTATTGCACAAAACTTTTATATTGCACATGGCCACATTGAAGGTTTACATGTACTTAAACAAAATATTTTTATGTTGCCAAATGGCAAAACTATGCGTTTAAGGGTTAATTTAGTATGAATATTAAACAAAATACTGATCTATAGTTTGAAAAGAAAGAAAAAAAATTAAATTGAAAATTAAAATAAATAAAGAAGGAAAAAATATATTTTTTGTTATGATTTTTGTTTTTGCAATAATATAATTTTTGTTTTCTTAATTAAAGTTTTGTTATTTAAAACTATTACTAAATTTCCCAAATTTAACCGCAAGCACTTCCCTTACCTAAATTTGTTGTCAGTCCAGACCGTTTTGAGATGAATATAAGTAATGAATCACAAGAAGCTATTTCGAAAATATCAGATGATTTGAACAGTAAAAACTGTTATAATTAGGGGACATTAAAAGAATTTGTATTGCAAAGTAGGCGTCAGTCCAAAAACGCTTGGGAACCACTGCTTAGTCGAATTCACTTGTTGAATTTGATGAATATTTTGCTTTGAATGATCTTCCTCTGATTTTAAAAATAATCATGAATTTTATGCATTTATTACATTTGATACAAGATGCAATGAAGAGATCTTATAGCTATATTTAAAAATTATTTTTATTTTCACCAAAATGTTAAAGAAATATTTTTACTGCTCATGAAAGGCGAGAGTAAAATCCAAGACGACTAATGCAAAACAAAAAAAGAAAAAAATAATGAATAATTTGTCTTTGATAGATTTGTTTTTCTTAATGAAATCATTTGTAATTTTGTAAGTAACAAAACATTAATGACTGTCGCCATTCTTATGAATTATGCAGTTTACAAAGGCAAAGGTTTAAACTGAAAATGGAAATCTGGTTGATGGCAACGCATCATAATAATAAGGACCCATTAAAATGGCCTTTGATAAAGTTCATAACTAAATCGTAAGATGCTGTCGCATTTTGACAAAGATGCCAAATGAAAATTACAGTTTTCTTTTTTGGAAAACTTACAATTTTTTTAAAAACCTTGAATGCTTAAAACTGAAGAAGTTCTTGGATTCGATCTTAAAATTTAATTTGATCTAAAATATCAGGAGAAGGAAAAAACTATCGTGAAGACATATTGAAGACTTAGCAAGAGTTGTGGATAATAACATATCTCGAGATATTACTGTGAAAATATTTGCTTTGAAACATTTATTGTGAACGTTACGAACTTGTGAATGTTGATTATTTTCAAAATTACTGTAATATCGGGCTCTCTTAAATTCGTAGCGAAATTATACTGCATTCAATTAGGCTTTAACGTTTTCACTGCGCAATATATTTTGAGATTTCGTTTTCGATGTGCGCAAATATTTCGATGATTGTAAGTATAGATGCACAAAATTCCGATTTTAGTATACTAAAAGTGAAACATCATGTTAGAATTTTTGTACCTGACTTTTTTGAGTACTGTATGTGAATAGTTATGTTCAACCAGGAAGATTTCGGAGCGTATGGGTCACTTTTATTGTACGAGTTTATACGGATTGAGTGAATGGGTTAACAGAATAATATCCTTTATCATCAATACCAATTCGTATCAGGAACTTTTTGATAAATTTTAAATAGTTGGAATCATGAAATATATTATGAGCACTGCTTTATACTGTCTGTGAAAATTTAATTAACTGTCAATTTCGTTCGAGTTTCTCGGCATTTGAATAACCGTTGAATAAAATCGTCTTTTTCAGACTTGATAAATTTTTACCCCTGTAATCAATTTATGCGATCATGTTTAATTATAAAATGAATTTTCTAAAAAGTTTTAAAAATTCGTATTTGGTTAATTTTAAGAATATTTTTATTATTATTTTGATATAAGTTTGAAAGTATATGTTTTAATATTTTAATAGTGTATTTATTAAATTAAAAATTGTTTCGGTTATTTCTATACAATTTTTTACTGGTAAATTAATTATATTTTATTAGTTAAATATATCTGTAATATATTAATAATAATTGGTTGTTTGAATATTTTTAGTAAATTAATAGAGTTTAAATTTAAGTTAATTTAATTATTTGTTTTTATTATTTATATTATTTGTAAATATAGCAATAAAGTTTCAAAGTGAAAGTTAAATTTTTTATGTAATACAAAACTTACTCGTGATAAAAACAGTACCGAAAATTTATGTAAATAAATGAAATATTAAATTTTTTCATTTGGGTGGATAAAATCATAAAGAATGTACTGATATGAAAAAATATCTATAATTAATTAAATAATTTTCCATAAATTTAATTAATTAATGAATAGATAATACAAATTTGAGAATAAAATTTTATTAAATTAGATAAATCGTCTTTGTAATTTTTATATATTTAAGATTTTTTTTTTAATTCTTTTCATCAGCAAAATTCTTTATTCTTAATGTGATTCGTAGACTGGAATCATTGAGCATCCCTGAACTAGAGACTTTGTTTCCGTTAAAAGTATAATGAAATATTCACAAAACTTGAAATTTCGTTTAAAAAATATATTTAACTTAAACTAGCAATTAAAACAAATAAGAATTATATTAGATAAAATCGCGAATTAAAAATGTAATAAAAATTAAATTTTTATAAAAACTTAAATTATAATTACAACTTTTAATTCAAAAGTCTGAACTAATTAGGGTATTAAATAGCTGATCGAAATCCCTACATTTGGGGCGCTAAATAGCCCACCCCCATACTGATCGCATTTAACCAGTTTACAATTACTAGAATTTATAAATTGTAAGTAACGGATTGTTGAACTATAAAATAAAAATTTGATAAAACGTGTGAACTATATATTCTCTTATATGTTTTAGACAAAATGTTACATGTACCATCTATGCCCGCCAAATTTGCAACATAATTATGAAATTAGTAGTACCAATTTACCGTTAAATGTTATAGATGCCTAAGAATATATATGACATAAAAATGATGATTAAAGCTCCCTTCCGGTTCTTTTGTAAAATATTAATTATAATTGACACTAATGCTCTTTTCTTTTTCATATTGATGTATAAATATTTTCATTGCCGTGTAATAGAAATACTTTTTTGTTGGATAATCGTAGGATAAAGAGCGCTTCTGACTCCTCTTGTTCTTATTTAAATAAATAAGACCAAACATATACCAAATACAAACAAAATCTATTCGCAATTTTAAATAATTCCAACAAATATAAGTTTAACTTAATTTCCTTTATTCAATTCAATAACAATTTTACACATTCCTCGATCTAGCAATTTCCATTCTAAATTAGCTGGTTTATATATGACTTTTGCCCAATTATCATCATCGTATATTTGCTTTTTTATCGGATTTCCTAAAAGAAACGGTTCAATTTCGTAACTGAAATCCATTTAATCACTTTAATGGGAAAGAACATTTAATCAAGGATGCACTGTGAAAACTACAGCATTGTGAGCCATGTTAGTAACTGCAAAATGGTAAATATCCCTATTGATCAATTTTCATTTTCAATTTCATTTATCATTTTTTAAGATTACAGATCAATTTTTTTAAATTCCATAACACAAATTATCCGTAGTCTTTTTTCGGCCGCTACGACAATTATCTGGTCCGCGAGACATTCGAAAAAATTATTAAAATTCATATTTATAAGTTATAGAAAACTAAAATTTTTCAAAATTATAAACTTTTTCCAATTTTCGAATCATTCAACCTCGAATTTTATATTATTAAATATAATAAATATATCAAACCAGGCCTTATATTATTTAAATTTTAAACTTTAAAATATGTCCGCCCCGCCAAATCATACAAATTTCTTTGATTGGCCCGCAATCAAAAAACGTTTGTCCACCCCTGGTCTAAAGGATCAGTCTAAGAAATGTATCCTAACTTTGAAATACCCGATTGAACACGTTATTGGTACAAATTGTGATGACTTGGAAAATATAATGCATCATTCAATTTACAATAAGCTTAGAGCAGTATCAGAAAAACAACCAATTTTGTTGAATAAACGCCATATAAAGAGATGAATCAAATCATGTTTGAGACAATGAATTCACAAGTTGTGGATGAGAATATTCAAGCAGTTCTTTCGTTTTAACAGGTATTGTTTTGGAGTCTGAAGATAGAGTATCGAATAATGTGCCAATTTATGAAGGTTATAAGTTATCTTATGCAATTCACGGAATAGACTTGACTCGAAAAGATTTAATAGATTATTTGATAAAATACCTAACCGAACGTGGTTGCAGTTTTACAATTACAGCGGAAAGAAATTTTAAAGAATAGATGATAATTAAACAATCTGTACGTTTTAAGTATTTGAACGTACAAAACCAATTTGTTTTACTGATATCATTTTATTGTTATATTGTATTATTGTTATTATTAAATGAATTTACTTTTACCCGAATACCATTTTTATATTAAAAGTTTGTCTAATTTTACACGGTTTTTGTTAACATATCTATGACTTTTCATACTCGTCTATTGGATTTAAATGGTCTAAAAGTTAGTTGAAACATTCTCCCTTTTTGTATGCATTTTGCGTCTCGTTTTACATGGTTTCAATTCATACAATTTTTATCTACCATGCAAATGCACTTTAAAATGAATACGCAAAGAAAAAAAATTATTTATTTTGTTAAAAAAAATTTGTTTGTTTTTCTAAATAAAACTATTAAGGATTAATATTATAGAATACATTTATATTCGCGAGCGCACAACCACACGGTTAAAAACCCCGCAAACGCAAAACCGCGACCGTATAAACCGCGAAATTAGGATTATATCAATTAAGAATTTAAATATTGTTTATTTAATCCACCCAAACTGTAATATTTATATACACAAATAAAAACGTTAACACCTAGATTTGTAAATTTAATACTCTACGGCGAGCGTTTATGATTGACGCTATTATTAACATCTCGCGATTTTAATGTGCGCGGTAATTAACGGTGAGATATAGATCACGTGGTTATTAAAGTACACCAATATTATAACTATGAAGATCTGTATTGCAAAATCTTGATCTTATTGTTGAAATAGTGTACTATTTTCAAGAGAAAGAAGTGGTTGAAAAGGAGGGGGGTGAGCAATCCATCTGCAAAAAACTCACTTTTAAACAATTATTTTTATTTACAAATATCTTTATTTTATAACTTTTATTTTGCCGATTAAAATAAATATTGAAAGAAAAATCGTTAAATTAAGTGAAAATGTTATTAATGAACAGAATTTTAATTAACTCAGTTGATTTTTACAATATTTAAATATTAAATAAAACATTAAATTCAGTTCAGCTGAATTGTTCATAAACTGTCTCTTTCAATTAAATTTAATATTGATTTGTCTGACAAAAAAAAATAATTGTGAAAAAAAAACTTCCATTTTTTAGATAGATGGACGTGTTAACGGAAATTCTTTGACTCAATTCAACTTTTCGTTATTATTTTATTAGTAAAGTTGATAAAAAAAATTATACAAAAATTATATCAATTAATTCTATTATTTGAAACTAATTTTTAAATGATTAATTTACTAATTAATTAATTAATTAAACAAATAGAAAGATAATTTAAAAAGACAAATAATAAATAATAATTAATAATCAAACTTACCCAACAATAAAATCCAAATTTGAAAACTGAAAAAATAAATATATAATCCTCCAATAGATTAAGGCTTGTTTTAAAATCAGTGAAATGATAAACAACGAAGCAGATCAACATTATCGAGGCAATCCGGGGAAAATATTGGCTACCAAATCGACTAATCAATAGATTTCATTTGGGCTAGATAGAATCACGTGCGCACAACTGCCTAATGGCAGCAGTAGAAAGCAGCTCCATAATTGATTTCTCGGTGCAGCTAATCAATACTTCCGTTTTTCCAGGTGGAAAAAATGGCAAAAATATTAGCAAATTTATATTTGGATTTTTTTTATTGATTATTTATGAATGATTTTATTAATTGATATTGAAATTCCGATAATTTAATTTCTTTTGATTTTTTATTATTGATTGTGGGGTGTTTTTTCTCAGAAATTGTTTTTGTTGGTTTTATCTGTTCATTGATAATTTGAATAATAACATTTTAATTAAATTTTCCGGATTTCTATTTATTAAATTTTATTAGCTTTAAATTATTTTGTTGTGGTGCGAAAGAAATTATAGTTTTAACTGAAATTTAGAGTGAATATATTTTTTGTTTAAATAAAGGTAATTTTTGATATGATATGATCGACTATACCAATTGGACCTCGAAATATCTGCAAAAAAATTGGACCGCGATTTTGAAGTTGGACAAGGCTTATTTATTCAAAATGGTTGATCAATGGTAAAGAGCTGTGAAATTTATTGACTTAACTTTACAAAGACAAAACTGAAGTATTATTCTGTAATATTTTTCATACCAATTGGACCTCGAAATATCTGCAAAAAATTGGACCGCGATTTTGAAGTTGGACAAGGCTTATTTATTCAAAATGGTTGATCAATGGTAAAGAGCTGTGAAATTTATTGACTTAACTTTACAAAGACAAAACTGAAGTATTATTCTGTAATATTTTAATAAATTAAAAATAATTAATAATCTTTAGTTAAATAAATTTATGCGCACTTTCCTCGGAGCACGATAAGAGCTGTATGAGTAATATGTGCGGAGAGGATGATAATTTGGATGCAGTGACCTTGCCGTGCGGGACTTTTGCGAACAGATTATTGTTTTAATATACTATAAAAAATCAATAATTGAAAATTCAGAACATTTATTATAAAAAATAATGAAAAAGGTACCATACAATTAAAAGCATACAATTTACAATGCAAATTTCTTTAATTGAGCAGTCAATAATAGAAAATAAACGTATTTTGAGAGCAACCGTCGGCTCACAAAAGTCCAGCGCGACAATTTCTGGGTGTCGATAATTTGTAATAGTTCACCAAAAGTCAATAAGATAATATATACACCAAACTGCATTGAGAAAGATTCTCTAAAGTATATAAAAAAAATAATAATATTATACGCCTGTTTCAGTTCATTAACAACTTCTATAATAGAGGTTTGAATGAACATCTGACTGCAGTTATTATGCAAATTATTTTATAAATGGTTAATAATTAAATTTATTTAAAAAGTAAATTTTAGGGCTTGGGTTGTTATCTCGTAAAGTTTTGAGATCCTTATTCAAGCTCTTAAATAGTACTTTATATCGACATTTATATCAAATTTTTTTCTAATTAATTTTCTTTAGATTTTGAGGAATTTTTGTCAATTATTGGATTTATTTTTCAATTAATTTAAAAATAAAATTTATAAAAATAAAATTCATTGTTAGCCAAAACTTTCCTTCCTTTTACAGCAATTTGGAAAAAATCGCCAAATGTTTTTTTAGTAGTTTTTTAGACTTATAATATTTTCCCAGTTCAATTTCCCAAGCATCGTTGCTATATCAAATCTGCTTGGGAAAGACATAGAACTGGATCAATGTTTCGTCGAGATAGATTTCCGTATGCTTCACTTCATTATGCTGAAGTCACTTTCAATTGGGTTCAGGAACGGTGGCAAAATTTCTATAAAATTATTTGGTGATAATGCTCCTCCATGAATGATATGGTATCCACCTCCGTTCAATTTAGAAGTAACTTCGTTAAAAAATTCTAGTAAATTTCCTTTTTGTAGGATCCTACAATAAAATTTTTGTGAAATGACTTTTTTACACCAATTGCCAAAGCCAATGACATGTTTGAGCCTCGATTACTCAAAACGGCTGAATATATTCTTTTTCCTTTCTTTTTTCTTCAGAGTGTTTGACTGTTACATGCTTTGAAGCCTACATTCATCTAAGACAATTTCTGAATACCTATAAAAATTAAATTTAAATTTCAATTATGTTAGTCATCTTTTAGTTTAATTTATCAATAATAAAAATGAGGCAAATATTTTGACATCAGGAAGTTTCTCCAAGTCAGAAAAGAATAAATCTGAGAGGCATATGGAAAAGTATTTTTACCTACCTTAATGAACCGTAGATAAAAGTCAGATATTTTAGGTGATGGTTAGTTTGAGAAACCATTTAAATTTAATGTTACAGTGGCGAATTAAGTGGTAAGCGGTCGCGTAAGAACCTGATGTTTTAAAATGTGTGGAAAATTATGGGAAAAGAAAAAATAAAATAATATAGCTATTCTGTATATGGTGCATGAAATATTAAACCGAATTGACATTACCAAAACAATTGACGAATTTGTAAGAAATAAAGAAACACGGTAATTAATGAAAAGACGTTTGTTAATAAACTTATTTTATGTGTTATGTATGAAACTTTTAATTACTTTTCTTTTTGCTAATATAACATAATGAAAGTTTTCTTGAAAGTTTTTTTCAAACTTCAGTTTTGAGAGCCCCAAAACTTTTATTGCTTGGGGCCTCACTTGACTTGATCGACTACTGAATAGTGACTAAATATAATAAATAAAACAGAGTCTAAATTGTACCGACAAATTACATATCTGTACAAAACTGTCAAGTGTGGTCAAATGAATCGCAATACGACTAATATTAGTTGTTAGATTCAATATTGGTATAGGCAAGCACAAAATTGTCGCTCTATATTGTCTAGTATTAAGTCTTTCACAAAAAACTGTTATTTTTATTTTGATGATAATTCCAAACAATATAAAATTGTTAATGATCATTAAAATGAATTACTATAATTAATGATATTTTTGTTAAATTCTTTAAAATGTATAAAATGATATGTTTACACAAACATACCAGTGGTGTATTGGAGCCGGAACGTGTTCCAGTAGTTTTGCAATTTAAACGTATTGGGCGTATATTTAACGTCAGATGGGTGGTCGACAGCTTCAGAACCATATTAGCAGTTTTGCAGAATTGCTCATATTTATGTCATCATTTTGAAAATGCGAGTAAAGAGAACAGCCACACCAAAACTGAACAATCCATGTTCAATTGATTATATAAAATAATATTATCAAAACAATTTGTTCAAGATTTGTCCTTATTGTATGATGTTTTATTCGAGCTATCTATTGTATCAGAAGCATTGGAAAAAAGAGAAACTTCAATAGTATATGCAAACAAATTTATTCGCCGCATAATCAATTATTTAGAACAGTGTTTCCCAACCGGTGTGCCGCGACACAATGGTGTGTCGCGAACTTTCCTCAAGTGTGTCGCGAGAAAAGTTAACATTTTTATAAAATGTTAATAAAACGTTTAAAAAAATGAATAGTTGTAGAATTACTCTGTTTATCTCTAAGAAGGTATTATATTAGTAAACATTTTTAAAGCGATGGCGGGCTGTAACATGGCTAATTTAACCTTTAAAATCTCGAAAAGAATTTATATACTTCCTCTTAGTTTTTGATGTGTCGCAGAAATATGCTCATTCTCAGCAGTGTATCGCGAATATGAAAAAGTTGGGAAACACTGATTTAGAATATTTAAAAAATCCTCAGAAAGGAAAGAAGTTGTTGGAGGCCGATTGTGGTAATAATGCAATTATCTTCAATTTCGTTTTGCAGATAATAAAATGTTAAAATTGATTCACAAAACTCAATTCTTAACTGGTATTATTAATAACATGAGAATTATGCTAAACACTGCATCTGAAAACTCTTCTGGTTCAGACGGAATTTCGACTTTCCACAGTTCAGACATTGTTTAGGAATTGCGAATTCTTGAATCAAAATTAATATGGATTTTGGAGAATAGGAAGTAGAATCTCTGTTCCAACGCTTTAATTTACCTTCGGGTAAAACTTTAAATCCCTACAGAGATTACTTGGCTTGTGGTGGTCGTAACATTTCAGAAGATTTGGAAACTTTAAAAAAATATTCAAAATTATAGCTTGCAGTTCTTCAGAATGCGAGCGTGGATTCAGTAGCATGAATTTAATCGAAACGGAAAGAAGATCGCGTATTTTAATTGATCATGTTGCGAATTTGAGAGTTTTTGTAAATTTTATAGTATACTACATAATGATATATTTAAGAATCTTAATCTTATCTTTTATAGAATTTATTATTTTGTATTTGTTAATATTTTGAATTTTATTGAGTATGAATAATAAATTATATTTTGTTTTTATTGAGTTAAGCTTATATTTTATTATAATTAACTTTTTTTAAGTCTAAATATTTCGATTTTTTATTCAAGCATTTAAAAGCTTGGCGTAGAAATGTCAAAATGCAGTGCATTTTTTAGATACACCAAACGAAGTTGAGATAAATCACCTATAATATAAAACAAAAATCAATAAATTTAAAGCATATAAACACACCAACTCATTTTGAGGTTGCTTGTAAAATAATCACTGAGACAAACCCTACACTATAGAGACACAAAAAGTGAGAGAGAAATAAAATAATGCACATTAACACAACCTATAATAAAACATGCATGTAAACTTTTAACATGTAGCCACCCGAAGTTGAAAAAACCCCTATAATAAATTATTTTATAGACATTTTTGAGATTATTTTAGAAAGAAAAATGGCGGAAAAAATTTTTAATTTAAATTTTGAGGTTTTTGCTTGGAAATTTCGAGTAAATGAGGATGTATCTTCATAAGATTTACCCTTAAAACTAAAATTAATTTAATATTTCAGATATTTCTGTCGAAAAAAAGCAAAACCTGAAATCCGAAAAAAAGCATAAATTTTTAAATTATATTGGTAAGTTTTAAAAAATAATCATAAACCAAATTATTTTGTGTACATAATCGAAGATTTTTTTCAAAATATGTATAAGAAATATAATTATTGGTGGGTTACAGGGTTTCAAATCTTGCTTATCTTCCCGGCGACCCTAGTAACGCCATACAAAATGATCTTTATCCACTTGGCACCCGTTGCTAAGCAACGTTGGTAATGTGTTCAAGTGGTTGACTGCCCGCAAAAATTGAGTATCATTAGCTAATACTGTAGTTGCTCGGACAATCCTCGGGTTCACGAGCTGTCGTTAGAAGACCTGCGCTCGCTTTTAATTATTGGTCCCTTTGCGTCTAAATTCCTATCGTCTAACCAGCTGGTTCATCGGCGTCAGTTTGAGAAGACAAAATAATAGTGGTTTTATTTAATTCCTCACAATGTTATTATTATATTATTTTATTTAGAAAAACAAACATTACTAGTACAGAAATGCAATGAGAGATGTACAGAAAACAATAAATTAACAATAGTCTCTTTCTCTATGAAGTGTATTGATTTGAGAGTCGAGCGGCTCGGCGCTTTGCTCGCTCCTTGCGACCCGGTCGTCGACTGGATGTTGAAGGAATTGTTGGAATAGGGTTTTCGACAGGGGTTGGCATTGCGGATGGGGTCGGATTCGATTCACGGTACGCTAATTGAGCCGGTGCGAAAACTAGAGGGTAGGTTACCGCTGCCCCCTCTTGACTAGCTGACAGCGCTACCTCTAGCCCCCTGATTTGGGTCTTCAGACTTGTCACCAATTGTCTTTCTTCGGCCCACCCCTTCTGGGCCGCGGCTAGCTTTTGATATAACGGCTTGACTTTAGTGGGGTTTACCCACGTAGCCTTGAGTTGTTGCATTTCCCGGACCAGGTGTAAGAGTTGATCGTGGAGGTCATTGTTTGCCTGTTGTGTTCGAGTTAACTCAGTTTGTAGTAACTTTATGGGATCCATTTCTAAAATAGTACGAATGAATTGGATGGCGACTAATGCAAATATGAATAGTTTCATTTAAACAACTTTTTAGAATGAAAGTTATGATAATAATAGAAGAGAAAAATAGTTTGTAATACTAATATTCAAATCATCACAACAAGAATTAATCGTCAGCGAGAAATCGCTTGATCCCTTCTTCTGGCGAGTAACCAGGGATCACGATTACCGGCCTTTTAAGATTTCTAACTGGCCTTGGTGAGGGTGGGTATCTACTGGCTAACCGTCCTGCCGTCAGATCATCTTGGACGTTGGCCAGGTGTGCTGTGGCCTTTGCCACATCTTCTTCGACTTGACGTTGGAGTTGGAGGAGGTCCTCCAGAAGCTCCTGGGCTTGAGTCAAGATATCCTGAGAAGGATTAGGCTCGTTGAACGGCTTCCGGAACTGCCGCATGAACTCCTCTGGGTTTATATCTTCTAGTTGGTCATCTTCAGGCATGGAAGGGTACCGTTCTTGATACACCCGGTTCCATGCCTGTCTCCATTGTTCTACTACATGGGCAGGAAGTTCGATCATAGCTCCGGTTTCTACTAAATGGAAATAACTTAGTGAGGTTGGTAGTTTCATTCAAGATTTCTTTGATAATTTATAGGGAGATGTCTAGCTTGTGGGTCACAAATTGTACAGACTTTCTAGTCATTTAAGGAAGGGATTGGGTCAATTCAAACCTGCATACGTTAAACTTAAGGGCTCGAAGTTGAACGCGAGTTAGTGTCCGGTCTAATGCTGCAGTTGGAATCTAGAAGAAAACGATGCTTTCAGTCACTGGGTTATGCGTCTGCCTGCTGTACGGCCATTCGAGGGATGCTTAATGTTAAAAAATGAAAAAACGTAATTGTCGGTCATCTTAGCTTAAATGGGTTTATGTATTACCAACCGTCCGAGTTTGTATCTATTTGGATGATTTAATTAGGTAGGTGTAAATTCAGTTATCGAAAATTTTTATTAAACAATTTTTTAAGAAAACCTTTATCTATAATTGAACAATTAGTCATTTTCATAGGGTTGTATGGTCAAACATGTAAATAAGGTTCACTAACTAAGTATGTGGTTAAATAATCAAATATCTATTTGTGGTTAACTAATCAAGCATTTACCTATCGTTAAATAATCAGATTTTATATATGGATTAACTAATTAGACATTTATATACCGTTAAATAATCAAATTTTATATATGGATTAACTAATTAGACAATTATATACCGTTAAATAATCAAATTTTATATATGGATTAACTAATTAGACAATTATATACATGATTAAACAATCAAATGGTTATCGAATTAAACATTCATAAGTATAATTAAACAAGTAGACGTTCACACAATGTTAGACCTTGAACTGGAGTGTTTTAACAATCACCATTTCCTTTATAAACAAAATGACAGGATGTGAGAGTCAATCACTATTTGAACACGGTGAACTGTTTATGTCGACGGAAATGATGGTGATCAAAGGTTGTTTATTTTAGTATTGGTAAAATTTTAATTCATTTTATTCTAGACAGGGGCACTTTCAAGATCATGTATTCATGAAATGGTAAGCTATGTGGTCTAAGCTGAATATTTTTGATTTATCATTTTTAAGGAAAGTGTTTCGTGGTTCTCGGGCGAGCGTCATCCCTCACGTTTGGAATTTATACGGGAAACCTTTTATAGTGAAAATCAAGCCTTCCTCATTTCAAATAACGTTAGCAAAGTCTGATCATTAAACTTTTGATCGGTTGAATTGGTAAAGTTGATTTTTATAGTTTATGTTATTCTGTTTTACCTAATAACTTATCTCAGGCTATTATTTTATTCTCGTTTAGAAATTTATGTTACTTACTAAATCCCGCTACTTTCACCTGGAAATTATTTTATTCAACTCGAAGGGGCGTTCAAATAATAACTCAGATTAAATTTCCATCATTCGCGTTATCTATTTCTGTTCACAACTTGTCAAGTCGCCAATTTATTCAATTTAATAAATTATCATTTTTGTATTTTATCGATACTCAAATTTTATTCTATTTTCCTTTTATTCGAGAATGAGTTTCGCTTATTCAAGTTCTTTCAAATGTAATGCATCGCTTGGTTTAACCAACAATTCTTATCCAATTAATCGACGGATCGATCTTATTCAACAAGGATTTTATACGTTTCGCATTAATTTCCGAATTGCATTAAGAAAATTTTGTCGGTTGAACCATGGTTACTCTAATCTGTCTTAGCGGATATGTTAATGAAATACAATCAATACGGTACTTATTGTCTTCACTTTAATCGATAACAATTTAATTTACCTATTTTTGTTCGATACTTTTCATCAATTACTTTAGCCGTTACTCTGGTTTGATTAATTCAACGAATTACCTATCCAATGACTTCTATTACTTTATTTCCAAAACTTAAATTCGATTTAACTGTATCCATAACTCCCAACTAGTATTAATCAACGGTTTCAAATTTTTGTTCGATAATTACCCTAATGATTTAATGAATTGCTTTAATCTTCCTTAGGTTTTAATCTATAATTACTTTACTTTATCGATAACTTAATTGAATTACCAAGTTAATTATTTAATGGCTTCTACCCGATTACTTTGAAAAGTAAATTTATTTTAATTATGCTAACAATTTTATCAAACTCATTTCCAAATGATAATTCAACGATTTCAATTCAGTTTATTCCCCGTGCCCCTCCTCGTTAATAGACCTGAGGCACATAATGGGTTCATATTATATTTAAATATCTTTACATTAATCAATTAAAATCGATGAGTTATTTATTAAATGGATACTAAATACTTTTACATTAATCAATTGAACTCGATGAGTTATTTATTAAATGGATACTAAATACTTTTATATTAATCAATTGAAATCGATGAGTTATTTATTAAATGGACACTACATACTTTTATATTAATCAATTGAAATCGATGAGTTATTTATTAAATGATCTCTGTCAATTTAATTGACTCGCAAATTTAATTTTTATTTGACATATTAATCTGAATTATGACAACGATTTCCATTTTAATTAACCCCAGTTCCAATCCCTTTTAATAAGCCTTAAGCGCATTTTGTGTTTACATTATATTTACTGAGTGCCCACTGGACTACTCGGTGTGATGATTTTTAGCCATGTGTAGTATGAGTTAAGTCGATTTTACAGAAACGAGGAACGAGGAAGCAATCCAATGACTTCTTCCTTATTCCTCCTTTCATCTATAGGGATAATATTGACGATCCAACTCTGCGTTCCGCACGCCGGGTCTTCACGGGCACAGATCATTGGCGATATTCCACGCGCTTACACGAATCTGAATTGTGTGTAGATTTTATTTACTTGCATTATGTTTCGGCTGTGGGCCGGAAAAATTTCGACATATTTTAATTAACAAATTATAGATATATATGAAACAAATTATACATAATAAGGTTTATTAATTATAAGAAAAATATAACAAGTTACCCTTCCAATTCATAAAAATTTAGCATACATTCACATAATAAACCAAATGCCTCTCTTCCCACGTCGACGTCCGAGCAGAGCTCTACAGAGATGCAAGACACGGGGCGTGGAAAGAGGGTTCCAAAATCAATGATTCTCACCTAAAATTCTGAAAATAGATTTAAAGGATTCAAATAATTTGAAACACGGAGTAATTTCAAAAATAGTTTTTAGTCTTAAAAATGGTTTAAAACTGGTTTAAAACTGGTTTTCGAAAAATGGTTAACTTTAATGTGAAAATGGATCAGTATATATACCTAAATTTTTGGTGTGTAAAATTTGATGTAGTAAAACAAAATTCGACCTTGTTGTTTTCTAGCAAATTCTATATTTTATTTTTATTATTTTTTGATTTATTTTAATAATTTTTTATTTAGAATTTTATTTGAATTATTACTAATTCAAATTTTCCGATTTAAATCTTGCTTTAATGAACTTTAACTGATTTTCCCAATTTCGTCGAATTTGTCGTGTTTTCTTGCTATATTTGTGTAGGTATCGTGCGGATCTTGGTGCATTTTGTTATTATTTTAATTTATTTTTATGTTTCTGAATTTATATTTAATTCTTTTATTTCTCAGATTTTATATGGTTTAGTTGGTGTTTTGGGGTTTATTTGAATTGCGTGTTGTATTTGCGTGTGTGTTTCTGATCCATTTAAACATTTTGAAGGCCGTTTACGTTCTGGCCCAACATTATCTAATGCAATTAATAATTTTTATAACTTCAAAAATAATTTAACTCACTTTTTTTGAATAATATCCGAAAAAAAATACATTATTTTGGAGATTAGTTATTGTTACTTGATTTCCTAAATATTATTTATAATAATATATATGAAATAGTTGATCAAAGTTATATTTAAGAGCTTGAATTATGAAATCCTTATGAAATCCTTATGAAATCCTTATGAAATCATAATTCAACTCTTAAATTTTTTAACTTTAAGTTTTATAGCTATAAAAAATAACCTACTTAGCAGCCATTTAAAAAATGGCTGAAATGCATTTATTTTTTCACAAAATAAATTCCGACAAGTTGATTTATGTATCAACTTGAATTATAGCGGAATTTATCTCAATGGGGCTTGGTGTAATCAGATTCGACACCCTCGCTATGACTATGCGTTCCGGTACATCTTATTTTACCAATACACTACTGAAACATATATAATAAAAAATTAGCATTTTTAATATTTCAGTTTAATAAATACGTAGTTGATTAGTTTTCCATGATTTTGCTTTTGTATTGTTATTTTGCAGAAATTTGCCGCCTGAAAGAGGCGTTCCTAGAAGCCACCTATATCGCTTATAGTTATTTTCGATTAAAAGTAGTTTTAAATGGGGATTAAGGATACTAACAAACTTTATTTAAGTTGTCCCCCAATTGTCCAAATCGAATAACTTCACAAAAACTAGTAGAAAAAATTGATGAAATAATAAAATAGTTATCAAATTTTAAATTCAAATCAACATTTTCTTAAGTAATTTTATTTTAAATAAAGCAAGTTGAGTACTGAGCATACAAAAAGTGGACTAAACCGCTCTGGTATTAATTATTTAATGTTTCGAGTGTAAAATTTATTGAAAAAATAAATATTTAATTAAAAAATCCAAATAAACAATTATAATTTTCATTAAAAATTGCATAGCTTTTCATTGTGACTATAGATTATTTTTACCATATGTTACATAAATTTTCGTCACTGCTTTTTTCAAGTGTTTCTGTTTCATTGAAGTTTTATTGAAAGTTTTTATTGGACGAAAATTATAATATAAATTTTATATTGAAAATGCTTAATTGAATATAATTAATTTTATTATAATTTTATTAAATATACATTACATGAAGTTCAAACATTTATTACAAATGTATGAATGAATAAAATTAAACTACTCTGTAGCCCAATGGTTCTTAACCAGGGGTGCGAGTTTACAATTTTACAAATTCACCGTAACTACTAGTACCTCCCGGGTTCGAATCCAAAAAAATATGCAAAATACTAACCTTAACTGGATTTTTTTAGGTCCAGAACTGACCTAACCCTACACCTAACCCTGTTTTATTTTATTTAATTGATTATTTTAGAATCTAAAATTTAGATAATAGTTAGAATTTTTAAAAAATTGTTATGCACATAATATTAATAAAAAATGTATTGTGCATTGCTTTTTTTAAATTTATATAATTCCTTATTTTTGGTAAGGGGTTGGAGAATTTAGTTCGAACACTTTAGGGGTGCCGGTACCTTGAAAAGTTAAGAACCACTGGTGTAGCCTGTAATATATATTTAATTATAAAATTAGTTAAATTAGCAGTTTTATGTTGTGACACACAGACAGACGGGCACGCGGATTATTATTTAGCTAATTTTAGGTAGATTAAATTTAATCTTTTGTTCATTAATATATACAACCGAGTTAAAGTAGTTGGTTTAAAAACATTGGATTATGATTTCTATGTTGGTGAAATCATTAATGATATTAAATCAGTTATTGATGACATGTAATTTTGCAACTTCTTCTTAAACTAATTTTGCAATATGGTTTCATCATCCAAGCATAATTTTTTATTTATTTATTATAATTATCATAATTTTAATAAACTGTATTATTAAAACAATCAATTCTCTATAGAAATTACTTAACTATAGAGAATTTAAATATCTAAGGAAATTAAAATTACAAATACAAAAAATTCGATTGGAAAATTAAAAAAAAATAATAGAATTCAGGCCAGAAAGTAAAGATTAAAAAAAAATTCATGTTACATAATATTACATATTTAAAAATTAAAATATTAAAATTCATAAATTAACAACAAATTTTCTATTTATAAATCAAAATATTAAATTTACAAATAATTAAAGTTTCAGCAAACAAACTTTAATTGGAATTTAAATAACATTTTCTAGATTTTAAAATTAAAAACTGTAATTCTTAAGACTTTCTCACAATACTAAAACAAGTGATAATCATATTGCGTAATGTACTTATTTTAGTCCAAAATGACGAGAAAAGATTATTTTCAAATATTTAATAGTAATCTAATTCAGGATTGAAATACTGTACAACAAGGAAAGAATTACAGATTATCACCGAATCTGATTAACAATTCAAACCTTACTTCCAGGAGAAACAATTTACTATACGGACTGACAGCAAAGCATTAACTTGGTTAAGAAGTCTCAAAAAACTTTGAAAGCATTTATATGTCTCACATTGGTGAGAGAATTGGAGATCTCAGAAAGAAAATTATTTCTATAACCGAAAGGCAGAGGTTCATATACGACACGAATACCTTATCGTTCGGATATTTACAGATAAATTATTAAGGCGAAAACCGATGCAAGCGAGAAAACCTTTCAGGCTTAAGGCATGCAAAAAATTCTCTACGTCAATTATCAAAGCTGAAATAAACCAAGACGCCAAATTTAGAGTACAGAAATATAGTAAAAAGGCGTAAAATCCCAGATCAAGCAAGAAAATGAATAATTTTTCGAGAATGGTTCTTGTTGAAGAAGAGATATTATTGGTGATAATAATGGTTGTTTAAATTATGGGTAAAATCGGATATTAGTTTGTATTTATTAATTTTTATTAGAAAACCCTTTGTTTTAATCTTTGTTGTAAAATATTAATGAATCACGATAAAACTGAACTTTGATTGTCTGAAATCGTCAAACTTATTCACGTTGTTGTTTGAATAAATCAATCATATTTGTTTAAATGTGAGTTATAAAATAAATAATATTAGAGTTTTCAATATGAAATTTTAACAGATAAATGCAATTATAAAACGAAATTAGACAGATTTTTGGTTATAAATCAACTTAAATATAATTAAAATAATTACTCTAAACAGTAAGTACTTTTTATAATAAAACCTTGTTTAAAGACGCTTTTCATTAAGAAGCTTCTACTTAACCAAGTCAATTTTGCACAAATATAAAATTTGCTTTTTCTTTTCTACTTATGGTAAAAAGAGAAAACTAGTGAAAATTAATGCTAGTAATATCTAGTAATTATTGCTATCGATAGTTAGTTTCAATAATTCACACTGAGAAAGTTCATTATTATATTATACAAACACACACACACACACACATTCTAAAAATTATGACGTCAGTGCAACCTCTGACATCCAAGTTTCTCATAATAAACCAGTTTCGTGGAGCGCATTCTCTTCGTTACCATGTAAAGCCTGTCAAAGCTCATTCAAACGTTTTCAAGTCATTTTTAAAGTAAGAATTGAAAATTTAATAAGAAGGTCCTATTTTAACAACCGTAGAGAAAGTGGATGAATTGTAATGGCCAATGGGAATTGACTGCAACTAGGAAGATAACGTTTTTAAATGTCATTAGATATATGAATTTGAAAAGGAAACGCAGATCGGAATCGAGGATAATAAAATCAAGAAAACGTTAACAAGGTTAAAGGGATATAAATAGTTTATAAAGTTAGTTAAGTCATTATCGAGAGTTTCGAGTAATTTTAAGTCTAAGCTAAAAAATCACCTACATCGATTTTACCAAGCTTTGAAACCAGAAGTAGCAATCAAGTGTGTTTAAGTTCCAAAGTGTATTTCAAGTGTCATTCTTCTCGAAAGGTCGCAGTAAACACGTAATACGTATTGTTGTGATACCGAATTACCGCCATTGTAATTTGTTGATCGATTGCATTGATCAATAAAGTTTATTCTATCACATATAATTATTATTAATCCTATAAATAGTGACCTATCAAACATTGTTATTAGGAAGCTTCTGTACGAATGAGTATTAGCATTACTTGAGATGTAAGGAAATTATTTATCTAAGTCTCCTATTTTTTAAATGCAATTGAAGATAGAACATAAAATATAATTAGACATGTTAATTCCTCATTAAAATTCAAAAACGAAAGATTTTTATGAAAGATATGACATGGTAATTATCAGAGTACTAAATATGAGCCTTTACCAGACAGCTGTACCGCAGCCTAAACAAATTAGAGGCAATATTATGTGACCTTCGGCAACATAGAGTAAGGACGCGGAGAATTTTTGATAATTTTGTTTAAAATATTTCTTGACAAAATTGTCTATTAAAAATTTATCATTATCTGAAAAAGTAAAATTGATACTCACAAAATATTCGCAAAGAACTTGACTCGAGGGTTTGATAATGGTCAACTTTCAGGGTATTTGCTTCGGGGATTCTAACATAACTTTTTTTGATGGAGGTCAATTTATCAATAAAATCTGTTAAGAATTTTAATTAATTTTAAAATTATTGATCAATTTTAAATTTAACAAGAAAAAAATTGATGTTTAGATGAAAACTAATTGAAAATAAATAGAATTCAATGTAATTTGCTAATAATACAATTTGTGGTCATCCATAAAAATTTATTGATCTATTATCTCAATTGACTAAAAAATTGTTGATATTTATTAAAATTTATTTATTTGAAAATAATAACAAATAAAATGTTTCAATATTGTTAGTTCTTCTTTCTTTTACAATTTTTTAAACATGAACCATAACGAATCGAGCAAGAACTGTAACAGAAGAATTTCGCCTTTTTACCCCTCGCTCGAGCACATCGAGAACAACACGCGTTGTAAGCATCAGTACAAGAGTCTTCACATTTTCCCGCTTCAATTTCTGGAGCCAGCATCACGCTCAACAACACTAAAACAGCCTAAATAAATTAATTAATTTAATTATTAATTTCAAAAGTAACTCACAATCATATAAAACATTGTGAAAAGTTGTAAGTAATAAATGCATTGTTTTCGGCGCTTAAATACGCATTATAATTCGATGATGCTATTAATAAGGTTAATCTGATTGGATGGTTTGCGCAAAATGAATGATTAGATTGCGTCAAAATGTTTCGAATCATCAAACAAATTTAGTAAGTTTAATCATTTTTAACATCAGTATGAATGTACAATAATACCAAATTCCAGGTTATGAATAATCTACAAATTCGTGCAGGTATTTATTAATTAATCAGTTTTCTGTGGGAGGGTACGGTAGTTGCCATGGCCTCCATATCTTCATTCGGTCTCTAGATCAGGATCCTTAAGGGCTCTCTTAGGATATAGTTAATGAAGACGTTCATTTCTGCATAATTTGGAATAATTCGTTTTCTCTTTGCAACTCCGATTTATGTATATAATTCCAATCTTTGAAACTCGACAAAAAAGAAAATAATATTTACATTTATACTTTAAATCAAAATACGATTTATTGTTTTCTAATAACAAACGTTATTATTTTAAATAATTACATATTTTAAATTTATTAATATTTTCGACACAGTCTAATTGTAGTATTTTTGTTTAAATTGCCATCAGGTTTACTTTGATTTTGCGGTTTTAATGCAATTATCAACATTTATTACATAAGTTAATTATTGTTAAAATCTGTTTAACAACAAAATCATGCATATTTAATAAACAGTCAGTGGAAATTTGACTATTTATGATAATACATTTTCTATGTTAAGTTAATATAAAACAAAAACAATTCTTTCACCGTTAGTGGCTAAAAAGAAACTTATAGAGTTTCACTGGAGAAACATAAATTTGATTGATAATTACTTAGAGAAAATTTTCTATTTGGCCAATGTAAAACTAATTATTTGATCGTCAGTAGCTAAAAACAATTGTAATAAAGTACTTTTTGATTGATGATTGCTTAGTCAACAGTTAGTGAAAACTTCGAACATTTCATCGTTTTAACAATGTTCCGTCTGATATTTATATCAAATCTAATACAAGGATGGTTTGATGTACATAATGGTATTTTACCACAATATATTTTGATATTGGTTGGTAAACAGTGAATATAATACATTTTTTGGTATTTTATATAAAAACATGGATATTAATTTTATTTCAAACACTATACATGATTAACAACCAATTTGGCGAATTCCTTTGTTGATGGATATGTTGAAACATATTTCTTTGAAACTGTTTATTTATGTTACTTGTTATAGAATGGAAACATCTATGGACATAAAGTTTTGGGTATAAGGACATTTAGTAAACTGCCTAAGTTTGCTACTTCAAACGACAATATTCATTTCTATAATGAATGGTATCTGCAAATATATGGAGTCACTATTGGTTCTCCTTTATCACCAACGATGGCATCAATATTTTGGGCTTTATAATTTTAGAAACCCGTTGTTTATAAACAGTATGGGGATGATATTCTTCTTATATTTAAAAATAAGAGGCTTGTAGAGTTATTTTTGTGTTTAATGAACAGTTTACATAACAACATTGTAATCACATGCATAAAGGAGATAGTAATGGATTGCGTACTTTGATTTATTAATTTGGCTCAATGATAAACACTATGATACAAAGGTTTATAGAAAACCGACTGATACTGGTCTTTATACTTTTCAGAAAGTTATTGTGAATTTAAGTATAAGAGAAATATAGTGAAAATGTTGATCTATTATTCATGGTCTTTATCTGCTGCTTTCGCAAATTCAATAAAAAGTGTTTATAGATTGGTTGAGTTGTTGATAAATAATGGGTATTTAAAATCAATTTTATCAATGATGATAAAAGAGACATTTTATATATTGATAAATAATCTCAAGGGTCCATGTTTGAAAATGTCCGAGTGGGATGCGTCTTCCACGATATTTTCATTTATTACTAACACAACCCCTAACACAAGACAACTCGCATCACACCATAGAACCCCGCAATTACTTTGAGTTATCATCCAGCTTCCCTAAACTGGATCGTCAGATTTAACGCGAATAACTACTTCTTTGATTCCCATTCTTTTTCTGCTAAGTCAAATTAAGTGCCGTTTGAAGTTTCTTTTAACTCTTAATAGTCAGTTTAATAGTGCATCTTGCCTTTTTATTTATTCCCCAACCCCCCTTCCCCCTTAATGTATAACTCCTTGAGTTCTATTTATTTTTTTCAAATTATCTAAAATATTAAATCTTATAATTTAAACCATCAATCAATACCCCTATAGTAATATCAAAAGAAATAACTATAGGGAAGGAAAAATAACAAAAAGAAATCGATAGACAAATCCAGATTGAATTTATTAGTTAAGCAAAAAAATAAAAATCCTCTACTAATTTTATAGTCAAAATCATTTTACTGCCGAATCAAAGAAAATTTTAAACAAACGATTTCAATTTCTCAATCAACATCATATATATCTGTTGGGGTATTACGAAAAAATCACAGTAAAATCAATGAAACACCAAAATGATAAAAGTGCAACATTAATTAAAAAATTTACAAAAATTCGAAACTAGTATTGATCGGGGGAAAATGGTATGGTTGAACGCAAAATTGAGAGACGAGTCCAGAAATAATAATAAAAATTTAGTGAGAGGTCCCTAGAAAATAATATAAGACAAAAAAAGAAATTAATTTAAAAAATTAATTACTAATGGGAAGCCCGAGTCAATGGGAAGTCCGAGGCAATGGGAAACCCGAGAGATGAGGAAAACCCGGTGTGTAGACGGAATAATATAAAAGGGTAAATTGGCCTAAACAATATTAAATGAATGCCACTGATCTATGGAGAGGTAATTATTTCCTAATTTGTAATTTAGTAATGTAGCAAACGTTGTTGACAAATGTCGGCTAAGGTGGCTTGTGGGAAGTAATTATTTTTAATAATATAATATGGCAGCAAATGTTGTTGACAATTGTTTGAAAACAGTCTGAGCAGGAGTGTAAAAGGAAAATAGAAAAACACGAAATGGCCAGTGGTCGAAGCAAACGAGTAGTCTAGTCAGGTCAGTAAAAGAGTCTAAACCCAAGTAAAGTCAAACTTTATCTATCAGAAAAGGTGATTATCCATTGGAAAACCTACCTTAAGATAATCAAATTTATTCGGTGGTTGAAGGGTGCAAATAAATCATAAATTGTAATTACAAAACATTGGAATAAATTGGATTGAGTTGTAACTGTGGTAAAGTGCAAATAAAATTATTCTGTGTTGGGTTTGCTTATTTGATTCGGAAAAGACACGAGGGGTCAGAGGGAGCCGACTTTCAATAATAAAAACCCAACATATCAAAACAAGTATCCCAAAGCTTGATTCCTACCGATAGATCTTATTCTTCTAATTTTGTTGATTTCTCGAAAGACGATTTCAATTCCTCAACCAACATCATATATATCATAACAAGCTAGATTACTATTTATTATTTTCTAACAACTGTTCTTTAATAAATGTTGTAATTATTAAGTTTCGTTAGATAATATTTTTTTATTCCTATATTATGTATTTAGTTAGATAAATTTACGAAACACAACATTCACCCCAGACCGTCCCGATACTATTTTACTGGAGACTCGGCTGGTCCCAACAAACTTCAAGAATAACTCTAACTAAAAATAATAAAAAAAACTAATCATTCCATAAAAGCCAGCAACTGTATAATGCCTGACAAGTTTTCCTCATATAGAGAACAACACTTGACGAGTGACTTTACTTTCGATTGCACCGATATCCTTTCCTCTAAGCCACCACAGGTGGCCACAGCGATCGCGTTTTATTCTGAGTCCAAGAACCTTTGAGTTTTCTATTGAATTTTCTGGCTTTGTAGTCAAGCTATATTGAGCCAATTGATTCGCAACCTTATTTGCTTGAACTTTGCTCGTGCCTCGTGTCAACGGTTATGTCATCAATGTAGTAATCTCTCGCATCATGGAGTCTTCAGTTGAGGCTTAAAACATTTTTCAGAAATTGGGACATTATTTTTAGAGTACAGTTGAGGCCGATATCCCAATTTTGTTAAATTTTACAGCTTGTCTTTATATCGAACTTTTTCATATTTCCAAAGATTTTTGTTGACACACAACGGCAAATAGGCATTCTTTAAATCGAGCATTAATTCATGATCTCCCATTTTTGCCATCTCCTCAAACTTTCGTCACGTACTTCGTCGTTACCGGTGTGATTTCTAACGTAATAATTAAGCTCTCTTAAACTGTTTCTAATAATGGTAATTAGCTAGAATCAGCTAGTCTTCTTTGATCCGTTGATCTACCTCATTCTCGTATTTATGTCATATTTTTGGTTTCACTGTATATTCTGCAACATGGTTTCCAGTATGGCAAGCTTGTCTTTCCATTTTCAGGAAACAATTAATTTGTTCCCATCAAATAACAATATAAAATCATCATCACTTCCCACATTATCATGCTTCATACTCCGCATTAATGAGACATCTTATCCACCAAACTACACTTCCTCTTTACAAATCAGAACGCCTCCAAGAAGTCCTATTGCGTTGAGTCCAGAAAAAATGTCCATCCTTGTCACAAGAATTTGCATTATTAAACAATTTACTGTAACAATTGATTCACGGACGGATAATCTGCATTGGCTTTCTCCTTCGCTAG
Organism: Schmidtea mediterranea; assembly: GCA_022537955.1. Lineage (NCBI taxonomy): Eukaryota > Metazoa > Platyhelminthes > Tricladida > Dugesiidae > Schmidtea > Schmidtea mediterranea. Next base: position 12,978,295 of record CM039682.1, on the reverse strand, counting down.
ACACTTTATGACAATCTACCCAAATAACGTCCCTGGTTTCGGGCCTCTCTCTTGCAACTTAGCTGGACGCTATTGTTTGAGAGCATCCGGAGTCGACTAATCCAGTGCACTACTTTTTGTTCATCTAGAGCTGACTCAACCTCTTGCTCTAGTTGCTTCTTTATTTGTTGGATATTTACAATTATTGAAAGTTTTCAGGGTATCGAAAGATGTAGGTTCAGAGCCCTTTAATGTAAGCAGTAATTACTTTAAATGATACAGTTCAACATTTTGTGAGAAACTTAAATTATATAAGTAATTATAAGAAAATAAAGTTCATAGAAAGCATTTTCCATATTATCTCCTGTAAAAAATTGACTGACCATGAACAGAATATCAGGAAGAACAATATATAACTTTCTTGCATTCACAAGAAATAAATGCGCAAAATAAATATGAATCATTGGGTGCTTATTAGGTCGGGTCGATTTTCACAACCTATGTCTCTAGTGAGAAAAGTTTCCGATCATGTATACGAGTACTATTATAAACATTAAAAGTGTTTTAGAAGATGTTTAGGTCCCCATATTTGATCAGACAGCATGAAGTATTGATATATTGATAAAAACATTGATATATACAAGTACATTTTAAAGGATGCATTATTCCCTATTAAAATTACCGGAATAAAATATAAAATGTTGTTACTGACATTTTATTATTACCTTATTTCGTAAAAATAACAATTGTAATTCATTCCAATGTGTGTTTTACTGTATCATTGTCTCATACAGCGCTTATTTGATAATTCACTTGTATTTCTAGAAAATAGAAGTTATTACATAGATATAATTTTATATTATATTTGTAATTTACCTCAATACTTTATTATTTTAATTTAATTGTTGGCTTGTACTTCAACTAGATTCAGTTTTCGACAGTCAAATGTACTTCCTATAAATCGGCTCCCTATTCAAGAAGAAGTATTTAAGTGTTTCTTGTGATATCAAAATCATTCCCCGAAGCTTCATCACAAATACACCCTAAGCGAGTTATTATAAAACTTGTAGCAGTGGGCAAAAGCTAGCTTTCCTACCATATTATTAACAAAAGGAAGAAGTTGGTGACACGAGGTTAAGAATTGGAAAAAAATTTTCCCGTTAGACAAAAAGCCTCTTTTTTCAACCGACCAAATAATAATTTCAAACCATTTTTGACAATAGTTTTTGCAAATGCATTAGCAGAGGAATCTCAGATAGAAATCAGTATATGTGTGAAACGAAAGTTCTTAAAATTAAGTGGGATTTTTGGATGAACCAAGGTTCTGAAAAATATATGGTGATAGGAATTGTAGATTTGGAAACATCAGCTGCTCTCGAAATATGATTTCAAAAAAAAAAGAAATGTGCGAACCGAAAGCGAGAAAATACAAATAGCAAATAAATGGTGCCAGGATATTCATATGAAGAAAACCCTTCACCACGGGATGCAGAATTACGTGAAGCGAAAGCAGATTGTATGGAATGTGAAATTTCGACAGAAGAATCACATAGTTCAGGCTTTGAGAGGTGCCGTGTCTACAACAAATATAAATATCGTTCTCTTTGTGAAATGATGGAACAAACCGGAGTAAGTAACAGAGACGCTTGTAAAGTAATTAATGGTTGTTTGTCAAAATTGTGAAGACAGCGTATTCTTCATAGAACAGCAGCTGCTACTAATCACTGTATTTCCAATCAAGAAATACTATGCATCGGTTTTTATGGACAAATTGATGAAGCCAGGTTATATGAAAGAAAAATAACCAAAAATACAAAGAAGGACCATTATGTAATAGTCTCGTTCCCAGATGGATCTCTTGTGGAACATGTGTCACCACAAAGTGGTAAAGCAAAAGATATTGCTCTTGAAATTATTTCAGTTATATGTGAGAGGTTTGTGTTAGGTCATGGCACAAATTTTTATACAGGAGAGGAATATTGTGTTGTTCCACAACTTGAAATCTCGTTACATATGCTCTCGACTCTGACTCCAGGAATAGAATTTCTTGGCGTAGTGCATTCAGAGGATATTTAAAATTCAAAGACATTTTCAAATGTTTTCCTAAAAAAATTGCAGATTATGAAATTAGTAGGCTCTTCACGACCCTTATATTAGTGCTATAATTTAAAATAATTTTTGCATATATTCATAAATTATTACTGCATTTATAAATATGTAATAAATATGTCCATATATGTTTGGTTCATAGTTGGAATCGGAACTATTTATTGACGACTTCACACCGTTGGTTACATTAATGTGTTTAATTAGGGTTGGTTGTATGTGTGTGAAGGGGGGGGGGGGGTTACTGAGGGGTATGATTAACTAAGTATAGTACATAACTGGGTTCCTAAATATTTACTACTAATTTTAAAACCAAAAAAGTTATTTTTGGAGAAACTCATAAAATAGGTTTTATTTGTTTTAATCTCTGAAAAATCCAAAAATTCTAAGTGACTTTTCAGTCTTCTAAGACTATGAAAACTAAGGTTTTGGGGTCGATTCAGTAAAGCATGGTTCTTCTATGAAACTCCTGTTCATATATATTTACAAAATAAGCTAAACTTAACCAATTACTGAACCTCAAAAAACTGCATATGTCCCAAAGGAAGAATTAGACATAAAAATATTGAATAAAATTAAAAATTTATCTAAGTAGATAGATATGTCACCGCTAGACCATGTCACCGCTGGACCACATACCCCCTCCCCCACCCCCCCCCCCGGGAAAAAATTTTTTCGCGCTAAGTCCAAAAGTACAAATTTTTTAAACGTACAAAAAATTTTTAAACAAAGACAATGACTCATTCAAGGTCATTGAAACAAAGACCATGACTCATCAAAAAATTTTAAACAAAGACCATGACTCATTCAAGGTCATATGATGACTCATCATATATTTTCAAGGTCATTGGATGACTCATCAAAAATTTTAAACAAAGACCATGACTCATTCAAGGTCATTGGATGACTCATCATATCTTTTCAAGGTCATTGAAACAAAGACCATGACTCATACATTTTTCAAAATTTTTTCTATGTTGAAAAGTACAAATTTTTTCAAGGTCATTCAAAAATTTTTTCAAAATTTTTTCTATGTTTAAAAGTACACGATTTCCTATGTCACCGCTAGACCAAAAAAGATAGAATATTTTTCGAAATTTTTTCAAAATTTTTTCTATGTTTAAAAGTACACGATTTCCTATGTCACCGCTGGACCAAAAAAGATAGAATATTTTTCGAAATTTTTTCAAAAATTTTTCTATGTTGAAAAGTACAAATTTTTTCAAGGTCATTCAAGGTCAAGGTCATTCAAATTTTTTTTTTTTTTTTTTTTTTTTCAAAATTTTTTCTATGTTGAAAAGTACATATATTTTCAAGGTCATTCAAAAATTTTTTCAAAATTTTTTCTATGTTGAAAAGTACACGATTTCCTATGTCACCGCTAGACCAAAAAAGATAGAATATTTTTCGAAATTTTTTCAAAATTTTTTCTATGTTTAAAAGTACACGATTTCCTATGTCACCGCTAGACCAAAAAAGATAGAATATTTTTCGAAATTTTTTCAAAATTTTTTCTATGTTGAAAAGTACAAATTTTTTCAAGGTCATTCAAGGTCAAGGTCATTCAAAAATTTTTTTTTTTTTTTTTTTTTTTTTTCAAAATTTTTTCTATGTTGAAAAGTACATATATTTTCAAGGTCATTCAAAAATTTTTTCAAAATTTTTTCTATGTTGAAAAGTACACGATTTCCTATGTCACCGCTAGACCAAAAAAGATAGAATATTTTTCGAAATTTTTTCAAAATTTTTTCTATGTTTTAAAGTACAAATATTTTTTCAAGGTCACGGATTTTTTAATCATTTTTTAATTATAATATATCTACTTACTTTTATAAGTAGTATATATTTTGTAAATTTAATTTTATTATTATTTTATAAAATATTATTATTTTTATTATTATGTTTATAAATATTATTATTATATATTGAAAACCGAGACATATACAACAAATTTATTATAAAGAGACAATTCTACTATAGTAGTATTGTCTAAGAGCTTTATTCAAAGCCCATTCCACATACTTCCGATATCGGGCGGCGCAGCAATGACATCCATCACCACAAGGGTATTCGGGTTCCATATCTTTTGACAAATTGTTTTGTTCGATATCCCATAGGAACTCATCTATTACAGTAAATATCCATATTGATGTATGATTGAATATCAAGTCTGGAATTATTGATGCCGGCTTATCCATGATTCCATGTATTTCTGGATAATAGAATTCCAGACGTTCTTTAATAACTTTAAAATAATCATCTAAAAGCAAGTAATAATAATAATAATAATAATAATAAATTACCGTAATGTTTAATTTCATTCATAGCTTGAACTGCGCTCGGTACAACCATTTTAATGATAAAAAATGAAATAACAATTACTTTTATACTAATTTAGACACACACACACACACACACATCTTTAGCTATAAACAATAAATATTAATTTATAATGTTTTGAAAATGATTAAAGAAATTTTAATAATATTATTAGTTTTTAATATGGCCAACTCAATTGTTGTAACCGTTCAAGGTAAAAATTCAACAAGATGTGTATGTCCTGATACAGCAGTATTGATGGATATTTTGTATATGATAGATAGGCCTAGATATTTGAAAACTCCAGTCAAAAGATTATCTGAAAGAATGAGTAATTTAGAATTCCGATTTGAACATACATATGAGACTTTAAAAAGAGCTAAAAACGAATTATATGATGATATTATATATCTAAATAAGACCATTGGTACTATCAAAAATGAATTAAGAAAATCAGTATTAGAATTGAAAGAAAATCGTAAACTTAATGAGAAAATGATGAATCAAGTTCAATATAGTATAAAATTTTATTCTAATAAAACAACTGATCAGTTCAATCGTATAATGAAATTACAACAACACCCAGTTAACAGTGGTGGCAACAACTTGAAAGAAGTTAACAGTGCCAACAAATCATCATTGCCATTTCCATTATATATTTTTACATATTTTCTTAGTATTACATGATTCTGATTGGTCGAATATAGTATAAATAAGCTTACACTTTCATGTATTTTTATAAAATGCCAGAAACTAAATTTTTTATAACTTTGTTGAATGAGCTAGTCTCTAATAATAGAGAAGAAGATGAAATCATTAAAAACATGAAATTTATGGTAAACCGTACCGAGAAAATCGTTGAAGACATCCCATTCGACTATGAAAAAATTCTTAATTTGCCACCATTGGAGAGAAAGAAGGCATTCCAATCAATATTTAGTTACATGTTTGATGAAAATAATAAATGGATGCGAATAATAGTAGGATTAATGTACATGAAACACATGATATTAAAATCTGGATCCGACTATGAAAATTATTTCCAATGGTCTATAGAGGTATATTACTTTATATTGTTATTAATTTATTATTATTTAGGTGATAGAAACAAAAATTGATCCGTGGGTAGAATCAAACGGTGGATGGACAACGATTATTCAAGTTGCCGCAGAAGCCAAACGCTCTGATATTTATATCGAGAATTGCAAATTTTTATTAAAACTATTCACTGGAGTATCTGTTTTATATTTATGTAACAAGGTTTATCATAAATTTTAATAAATATTTCTTTGTTATTATTATTAATAAAAAACTATATTTTAAAGATTTATTGATTATTACATGTACATTGTTCATCACCACAAGATTCTATCATAATATTTTCTATAACATGATCAATACAATTCTTGAATTCGGTAGGCTCATCTTTTTCGGTAGCTTCTTCAACATCATTAATATTTTCTTCAGTATCTTCAGTATCCTCAATAATTTCTTCAGAATCATTAATAATTTCAGTATCATTAACAATTTCATCACTCTGACATTCAGATTCGCAATCCGATTCTTTACTCAATGCTTCAACTAGAGTCAACATATCTCTAATTTTTACACCGGTTATTTCTTCAAGTTTATCAAACAAAAAGTTTATTAAATATTCTAAACCTAAATTAATTAATTATTTTATATTTTATATTTTACCTTTTTCAGACATCATTTTAACAATATTTTAAAACTACTTATAATTTTGTTTATAGAATAACAAAGAAACATTAATACATTTATTAAACACTAAACACTAAAATAACTGTGAAAGTCTAGCAGTAACAATTTTCCAGATTGGAGAAAGCACATCATTTTGATCAGCTTTATATCCTTGGATTGTTATTGTTATATACCAGTTTTCCTGTTCTTTGAATCCAATTTCTGTAAATGCATCATAATATCTGGTATATTGACTCGTGAAGAACGCATTTTCATTGCATTTTAAATTGGAATTGATCTTTTTGAACGTATTATCAATATCCTTGATATCTAACATTGAGAGAGTGCCAGCAAGAGATTGAAATTGAGTCTTATTGAGTTTGACCGGATTTGCCAATTGCATATTGATAGGCTCCTTTAAAAAATACATTTTATAATTGTGGAACATCTGAACTGGTTGGACGCTTATTTTCTTGGTCATGTTTGATTTATGATCTTTATAATGTGGTGACGCACTTTTATACCCTTGACAGATACTGATTAACCAATCAGAATCATGCATCATCACAAAGACAGTGCATGATAAGTGCATGATAAGTGCAAGACAAGTGCGTGACTGGAAAACTGTATGTGAATTAACTCGTGGATTTTGTATATGATTTTACGCATTCATCTATATAAAATGTATTATTAACATCACGTGTTTTATTATTATTATTATTATTATTATTATTATTATTATTAATATTATTATTATTATGTGTTTAATTAAAGCTAATGCATCATCACAAAGACAGTGCATGATAAGTGCGTGATCATAAAGACAGTGCAAGATAAGTGCGTGACTCTATGTAAATTAACCCGTTGAGTTTTATGATTTTACATATATCATCTATATAAAATGTTTTATTATTACTATTATTATTATTATTATTATTATTTTTATTAATATTTTTACTATTATTACTATTATTATTATTATTATTATTACCAAAACTAACAAAAATAAAACTATTAATATTATTACCAACACTAACAAAAATAAAACTATTATTATCAACACTAAAACAAAACAAAAAATAAAATTCAAAACATTTATTTTCGAAAAAGTTGGTATTTCGAAGAATTTCTAACTGATTTTGCCAGGCACCATTCCACGTAGCGCTGGTATCGAAAATCGCAGCAGCTACAACCCAGAATACAGGGGTATTCGGGTTCCATCTCCTTTGGTCTTCTGTCAAGCTTAATATCCCATAGAGCTTGATCAATTATGTTAAAAATCCATATGTTGGTCGTTGTATAGACCAAATCTGGAATTACTGATTCAGGCTGGTCTTTGACTATTGCTCTGAGTTGAGGATAGAAAAAGAATAACCTTTCCAGTAATACGGCCTGATATTTATCTGGAAACAAAGATATTAATATCAATAAATAATAAATAATAAATTTACCATAATTTTCGATCTCTTTTTTGCTTAATTTTGTACTCGTCATCATAATATTTTCCATTTTAAAAATGAAATAAAATGAATAAGCAATTTGTTTTAATCAATCATTAGCCAATCAGATATCGACCAATCCGGTGATTTCATTTTGTATGTCACAAACAATATTTTTGTACTCTAGATTTCGCACCCCTAATATGACTATTTTGCCACTAGCAAACACGTTAACACACATTGGGTTGTATTTTAAAAGCCTAAGTGCAGGAAATAATTCTGGTTCGAACATACAAAGACATTTTGTTGACATGTTGTATAGATTGATAGATTGTCCTATATCCATGGTAACTGTAATTGACTGTATTTTAAGATCCTTTATTCTATATTGTAATTTATTGACATCTAAAGGTTTCTTACATCCCATGATTCTGCATTTGCCTGATTTGAAAAATATTATAGGGTATTTTCCACTCCTATCTACAATTTGCTGGGGTTTACCATTTGGAAACGTCATTTTTGATACATCGAATGTTCCTTTATAATTTATATTTGATAACATAATTAAACAATAAAGAAATATTAAGCTATATATATATAATTTTTAGGAAGAGTTCATTAAATCGTATAATATAAACAAAAACCTATAATTATACAAATTAATAATGGACTTAAGAAATGATGCTGTATATCAAATCGTCGGCCCAAGTGGTAGTGGTAAAACTATGTTTGTGTGTAAATTACTGAAATCTAATTTATTTCAAACCAAATTCAACAAGATTTATTGGCATAGGGGTGCAGATGAAGAACATGGATTAACTCAGGATAATTTCTGTAAATTGAAAAACATGAAAATAGTAAAGGGTTTCGATAAAAACTGGTCAAGTCGTTTAAGGAAAGGTGATGTCATCATTATTGATGATTTGTATCAGGAAGCTAATAAAGAAAAGGATTTTAATAATTTATTCACAAAAATCAGTAGACATGTTGGTGTTACTGTGATCTTTATTACTCAAAATCTATTTCACCAGGGTGGTGCACATCGAACAAGGAATTTAAATGTTCAATATTTAGTTATTTTCAAGAATCCTAGAGATGCAACAGTTATTGATTTTCTTGCTCGACAAGCATACCCTAATAATCGTAATTTTCTCATCAGTGCATTTCAAGATGCTACAAAATCACCACATGGATATATATTTCTTGATTTCACACAACAATGTAACGATGATTTACGTGTAAAAACAGATATTTTCAATAAAGAAGGTGCCATGGTATATAAACAAAGTTGAAAACTTTAACATGTAAAAATGTTTATGAAATCCAGGCTTAAAAATATCCGAAAACTTAGACAAAGTATTAAAAAGACTATAAAGAAACGTGTTCCACCAAAAACCAGTTATACACCATCTAAAAAGCTAATAACCGAGAATTACCCTGCAATGAATCTTATTTCGAAAAATATTATTAAAAAGAGTAAGAAAAAAGTTAAAATTGTTAAAAATCATAGGAGTTTCCCATATTTTAATGCATTGTTAAAGGCTTCGAGTATGAAAAGAATGTCTATTTTACAATCATTTCCAACTTTTGTTGTCGATGATTTACTCAAAATTCTATTAAAAGTAGTCAGAGGTAAAATTAAAATCAGTAATTCTAAAAAACTAGTATTGAATAAACATCGTAAGCCTTTGTTATCGCAAGTAAATAATAAAAATCGTAAGCAAATGAGAAAAATCATATATAAACAACAAGGTGGTTTTATCGGAGCAATGTTACCATTAGCATTATCATTATTATCACAATAAACGATGGGTCAATCATTACCTAATGTTAAATTAAAATTTAAATCATCTTGTTGTAATGGAGAAGATTTGGACGAACCCAGAAGACGAGGCAGGTTTCGGTGGAGTGGCAAAGTTAAAGAAAAGAGTCCCAAATTCGAAAAAGGAAACGCAAAAGTGGTTGTCAGATCAGCTTGCGTACAGTTTAAACAAACCGATGCGGAAAAGATTTCCAACAAGAGCTTATAAGACATTCGGTATTAATGATTTATGGCAAATGGATTTGATGGAGATGATACCGTATTCGAAAATTAACAAGGGTTATAAATATATTTTAACGTGTATCGATGTTTTCAGTCGTTTTGCCCGCGGTCTACCAACAAAGACAAAATCTGCAGAGGAAATATCTAAAGCAATTAACTCAATGTTTAAAAATGGACATCCAGACAATTTGCAAACCGATTTAGGTATTATTATTATTATTATTATTATTATTATTATTATTTTTATTATTATTATTATTATTATTATTATTATAGGCAAGGAGTTTTACAATAGTAAAGTTAAGCAAATCCTGGATCGGCTCAAAATAAATCATTATTCTGTACATTCTCAATACAAAGCCGCACATGTTGAAAGATTTAACCGGACATTGAGGGATAGATTGAAGAAATATTTCGTGCATCAAGGTAATAAAATATGGATAAATGTATTACCGAAAATACTTGTTAGTTATAATAATTCATCACATCGAGGTCTGAATGGTTTGAGACCCGTAGATATCAGCTCAAAAACACGAGTGCAGTCTAAGAAAGTTACTATTACAAAACCGAAATATAAAGTTGGTGATCACGTTAGAATTAGTAAAATATCTGCTTCACCTTTCATCAAAAATTTCGATAGTAATTGGAGTGATGAAGTATTTCAAATTACTAAAATTAATACTAAACAGAGTCCTGTAATGTATGTTATTAAAGATAGTGATAACAATGTAATACAAGGGAAATTCTATGAACAGGAATTACAAGTTATTTCCAAACCTACAGTGTTCAGAATTCAGAAAATATTGAAAACTAAAATGGTGGGTAAGGATAAACAATACTATGTCAAATGGCATGGATATCAAAAACCCTCGTGGATATCATCAAAAGACCTAGTAAAATGAGTTTCTATACAATTTTACCTAGCAATAGTTGCCCACTAATCCATCCGGAAAATCAAGCGAGTAAATTTATGGTTAATCTTCAAAATCCTATGTATTTACATGGAAATTGGGAAGTTGCTTTGCAAGACTTTACATTTGTGTACAATACATTTCCATTTTATAGTCATTGTAAAATCGGTTACAAGAAACGTGTTCCCAAAACATGTAGTGGTATTTTCACAATCAATAATTTTGAACGATATTGTCATATTCCGAATCAGATTTTAGATGAAAATAGTGGCATGTTTTTTAAAGATGGATTGAATGTTAGTTGTGATTTTAGCCCATTTACAATAAAGTTTGAAAGTATTGAGGATGCCAAGCGAATGGGTAGTGATAAGCTTAACATCGTTGTTCCTGGTACTGAATACCAAATACGTTTCAAAACATTTGATGAGAAAAGTGTAACGATCGAAAACATCAAAATATCTGTATCATATATTAATGAGGTGGAAGATACATTTACATTTACTAATGAATTATATATTGAAACCCTTGAAGAATTACATAAATATATTTCGTTAAATTGTTTACACATATTTAAAACTATTGAATTTCTTAAAGATGGAATATGTAAATTCAGTCTGAATAATAACATTTGTGAAGTTACATTTGATAAGAATTTGGCTAATACATTGGGATTAGATAAGCAAACATATAGGGCAAGTGCTTTTGGTGTACGCAAACCAAAAATAATAAAACTTCATAGACAAATGTTCATATATACTAACATCATCGATCCTATAATTGTTGGTGATTCTTTGGTTCCTCTATTGAAATCTGTTTGGGTTGATAAACATGACCAGGATGAAGTTGTCAATATAAATATCGATAATCCCATGTACTTACCGGTATCAACATCATGTATAAACAATATAGAAATAAATATTCGTGATGATAGTGGTAAATTTATTGAATTTAGTAAAGATACAAAAACTCATTTGACATTACATTTTCGTAAATTAGATGGCCAATAACGATATTATTAGTATGTATAGTGGTAGCCAAAGTGGTGGCGAATTACCATATTTTATTGGTAAACAGTATGGATCAGGTTGGTTGAGAACAATTGGTAGATTTGCACTTCCTATTCTTAAACGCCTTGGTAGTTTTGGTATGAAAACAGCTAAAGATGTGATAATGAATGAGCAGAAAATATTGCCATCTCTAAAATCAAATGCATTATCCGAGTTAGGGAAAGTTCTACCGGGTATGTTTCAAAAACCTGAAGCACCGGCTCAAAAACGTAAAAGGCATCATAAACATATAAACAAACGAATGAAAGGCCATGGAACTATATTTCAAAAATGATTTGTGGTAAATCTGAATTGTGCTTATTTGATAGACCATCTCCCCAGGCGGTAATTGAAATGGGGGCCTTTGAAGATGTATTCCCGATGAATTCTATTATGGATAGTAGAACTGATATTGAATTTTATATTAATGGTTCCCAAACTGAATATTTAGATTTGAACGATACATTGTTAACTGTTCAGATCAAAGTTGTAGATAAAGATAGAAAACCGTTGGGTGAACCTAGTGATGTTATACCAAACAATTTCTTGTTTCATACACTTTTTAAAGATGCAGTTCTCGGATTTAATAATATCAAGATTGAGGGTGGAAACAGTACATATATTCACAAAGCTCTAATAGAAACTATTATAAATTACAATAGCGATACTAAAAATACATGTTTAACTTCTATGGGTTATGGTAGTGATGATGATAGGAAAAAGTGGATTAAAGGATCGAAATTATTTACCATGTGCTCATCATTACAACTCGATTTTATGGATCAACCGAAATATTTACTCCCAGGTGTTAATGTACACATTAGATTGAAAAGATCTGATTCGGCATTATCACTAACAAGTGCCACCACAACACCAATTCTTCAATTAGTTGATGCAAAATTATTGGTAAGAAGAGTTCGGGTTGAGCCCTCTGTATTAGCCGGTCATCAATTGGGGCTTAATTCTAAGCATGCAATATATCCATTGAAAACAAAGGAAATTGTTCAATTTGCTATTGCTAAGGGTTCAGCTTCTTTCTATAAGGAACAAATATTTGGAGATAGAAGAATGCCCAACTTTATATTGGTAACATTTCAAAGTGAATCTCAATATAATGGATCATACTTAACATCGTGCTCAATTTTCAAAAACTTTGGTGTAACATCGCTAACTTTATCGAAAAATAGTGATTATAGAGAAACATATACTCAAGATTTCGAAAATGATAATTATTGTGCTACATATATGCAGAGTATAGTGAGAAATATGGGTTATTTGGATAAAAACCTTAATTGTGGTATAACTCTTGAAGATTTTAAAAGCAAATATCCATTCTTCACATTTGTTTTGGCACCCGATTTCGATTTAAATCAGAGTCAATTACCTCAAAATGGTAATTTACGATTAGATATAAAGTTTGCTAAAGCTACAACTGAACCGGTACATGTTGTAATATATGGAGTATTTGAAAATGAGGTTCAAATAACTGCAAACAGAACAGTGTTGGTTTGAAAATGTTGGTATAAATGTATAGATAATTTATGATAGTTTGTCATGGAGTAAGTTTTTAAATGTATTATTAATATTATTGATGTAGTTCTGTTCAGGTCTATCGAATTGGAAAACAAATACTAGGACATGAATTTTTAGGGGTTTTTCCTCTTGATAAAATTCCATATTTACGTAATAATCAAGCCATAATCGTCAATACTCAATCGTCTCATCTCGGTGGAGAACATTGGTTAGCAATATATATGAAGCCTAGCAAGATATTTGTATTTGATCCTATGGGTTTCTATTATCCGGCTTTAATGGTTTTGAAACTGCAAACAATGGGTAAACCTATTGTCTATAATAAAACTATGTATCAAAAACCATGGACCTTAACATGTGGTCAACATTGTTTAGCTTGGTTATTATCCAAGAGATTTGATGATTAATAAATGTATTAATGTTTATTGTTATGTTTTAACTATTAACATTGTTATTTATTATTATTTTTTATTATTATTATTATTATTTTTATTATTATTTATTATTATTATTAATATTATTATTATGTGTTTAATTAATTAATGTTAACAAAGACATTGCATGATAAGTGCGTGATCACAAAGACAGTGCATTATAAGTGCGTGATCATCACATGATAAGTGCATGCATACACAAAATTGAATAAAGAAAACACATGCAAACATAATGTATGTATGTGATTTACAAAGAACGCATGCAGTCACAGTGTAGACTGCATGTGTTTTACAAAGAAAACATACCTACACACTATAGGCTGCATGCATAAAAATCTCTCACCTATATGTGTGTATTGCTTAAATGTGATTGGTTAAATCCTGAAAATTTGATTCTCTTTATAAACATTGACAAATGTAGAATTTGTCACAATTAATTCAAAAATTTCAAATTAACAAAATATTCAAAATGGAGAAAACAAGTATTCTTAAACAATTATTAGCGGAGGGAAACGGTAAATTTTTTATTTTATTATTTCTTTTATTTATTTATTTATTATTAAGGTACATTTAATTGGTATGATGTCACAGAAAAAGATAACGAAGTTATTATAATCGAGGATAGTGGTAAATTTATTTATTAAATTATTAATTTATTATTATTATTGTTTTAGAAGTTATTGTAACACCGACGGAAATCATTGTTATCAGTGATAGCGAAGATGAAATCGATCATGGTAAATTTTTTATTTTATTTTATTATTTTTAAAACCATTTTAGTAGATTTGGATGGAGATGAAAATGCTGATGCCCCCGTTTCTGGGGAAGACAACAATTATGCCCCCGTTTCTGGGGAAGACAACAATTATGCCCCCGTTTCTGGGGAAGATATGGATACCCACAATTATGCCCCCGTTTCTGGGGAAGATATCGATGCATCCGTTTCTGGGGAAGACAGCTCTACAGATGATGATACTGATAAATGTGAGTTTTTTATTTATTTTTATTTTTAATAAAATGTTATTATTATTAACAGTTGTTTTTATTTAATCCATTTGGATTAAATAATAATAAATGTTAATAATTGATAAAAACTTTTATTGTAAACTTTTATTAAAAACTTTTATTGAAAAATATATTGAATACTTTATTGAAAACTTTTATTGAAAACTTTTATTGTAAATTATATTGAAAACATATATTGAATACTTTTATTGAAAATTATATTGAAAATTATATTGAATACTTTATTGAAAACTTTTATTGTAAATTATATTGAAAACATATATTGAATACTTTATTGAATACTTTATTGTAAACTTTTATTAAAAACTTTTATTGAAAAATATATTGAATACTTTATTGAAAACACACACATTGAATACTTTTATTGAAAACATATATTTAAATTTATTATTGAAAATTATATTGAATACTTTATTGAAAACTTTTATTGAAAACTTTTATTGAAAATTATATTGAATACTTTATTGAATACTTTATTGAAAACTTTTATTGAAAATTTTATTGAAAATTATATTGAATACTTTATTGAAAACTTTTATTGAAAATTTTATTGAAAATTATATTGAATACTTTATTGAAAACATATATTGAAAATTATATTGAAAACATATATTTAAATTTATTATTTTTAACAGGCAAATTATATCCAAAGTACTGCATCTCTTCAGCGTGTCATTCTTTAGAATGCCATGCTGAAATGAAGCGATACTATGGACAAAAATTTTATGGCATCAAGTTTTTTATATGCCCTAAATGCGAGACTGCCCAGGATGTAAAATATTTAGTTTTTTATAAGGATCACTCTTCCCACTTAAATCAATTCACTTTAAATAAAAAGGCTCTTCTACGGAAAATAATGAAAAGAAAAAATAATAACAGAAAAAATAATAAAAATAGTAAAAATAATGACAATAATGACAATAATGACAATAATAATAATAATAATAATAATAATAATAATAATAATAATAATAATATGTCGAGACGTAATAACAACAATAATACGTCGAAACACAATAAAAATAATAATATGTCGAGACGTAATAACAACAATAATACATCGAAACATAATAATAATAACAATAATAATACATCGAAACATAATAATAATAATAACAATAATAATACGTCGAAGCATAATAAACGACCTGCTGCAAATATCCAGTGTGTTCCCTCTAAAATTAAAAGGGTTGAAATCATCATTAGCGATGATGAAGAAATTATCATTAGTGATGATGAAGAAATCATCATTAACGATAATCAAATAGGAGGTTCGATAAATATCGATAATGAACCCGAAATAAGGTCAGATTTAAATGGGACTCATAAAAGTATTAGATTTGATGTAGAATGTCAGAATCTAATACAAATCTCATTAACAAATAAAATAGTTAATAGATTAAAATATGAAATTAACCAAATGGGGTCGGTTAAAATACAATTCACCATTCTTATACAATTTGAAAAAGATGGTGAAATAAAAGACAACTTCTTTAGTAATAAGGCAGAACTTTTCTCGGATAATTTTCTGCTTGATGGTATTACTAAATTAAATAATAAAATAGAAAGATTCACATATTTAGGGAGCGGATGGCGGGTTGTTAAAATCAAAGAGATTGATTTTATATTAACAAAGTATTTCCCTATAAATAGACTAGCTGGCCATAGTTATATCCCAACACCGAAATCTTTATCTGGCAAAAAAGCTATAGTTAACGTTCAAAACACTGACCATCACTGTTTTATATATAGTATATTAGCCCTTTTAAAACGAAGTGTAGTTCGCACCCATAGAAACAGAGTTTCTTCTTATGAGAATTATTTGGACGAATTAAATTTTGACCCCATTGACGATTGTCCTATGAGACTCTGTAATATTCCCAAGTTCGAAAGAAAGAACAAGGACTTAAATCTGGCTATAAATGTTTTGACTTTTAACGAAAAACCGTCTAAAACTCTAGATGATATAAACTATATCCCCCATCATCCGCATTTAGATATAATTCACCGGTCCAAGGTTACTGACGGTACACCTATTTATTTACTTCTTTTGGAGGACGGTGATAATTATCACTATACAGCTGTTTTTGATTTAAATAAATTAATGAACTGCCATGCAACTACATCTTGCAATGTGCAAATCTCTGTTCATTGGTGTCCCCATTGTCTTAACGGCTTTAGATTAAAACCTGCATTTGACGCCCACGTTGCCTTGTGCAGTAAAAATCAAACAGGCACTACCCTTTATACTTTGCCTAAAAATAAATATTTAAAATTTACAAATTTCGCAAAATCCATTACCCCGCCATTCGTAATTTATGCGGATTTTGAGTCAATTTTACCACTGGATATAAGGCATCATCAAATACATATGCCGATAGCAGCAGGTCTATTATTAATTAACAACTACACAAACACTAAACAATATTTTAATTTTATTGGCGATGATTGCGTTTTGGCGTTTTTAAAAAAGATTGATGAAATCGCTCTTTCGATTGTCTTGCCATATTATGAGGTTCATTGTCAAAAACCTATAGGACCACTATCTTTTAAGGAGGACCGAGAGTTCAAGGATTGTCGCACATGTTATCTGTGTAAAAAATTTATTAGGGATAAAGTTAAGGATCATTGTCATTTCTCAGGTAAGTATTTAGGGGCTGCTTGTATGAAGTGTAATGTTTCTCGACGAATCCAGAAACAATTACCTGTGGTTTTCCATAATTTGAGGGGATATGATCTCCATCATATTTTAAAGTATGGTCTAAATAATTTTTCTTCTTGGGAATTAAATATTATTCCGACCACTACCGAAAAATTTATCTCCCTCATTGCATACATTAATAAATTGCCTGTTCGTTTTATAGACAGCATGCAATTTATTAATTCATCTTTAGCAAAAGCGGTTAAGACACTTACTGATTTGCCTTTAACTGATTCTGTTTTTGATGGTGCAATTGTTAGAGCCAAGGCTATTTTCCCTTATGACTTTGCGAAATCTCTTGAGGTTCTTGAATCGACGACTGAATTGCCTCCTATTTGGGGTTCTGTATCTGTTGATGAATATGCTACAGCCCAACAAATTTGGACACAGCAAAATTGCGAGACAATGCTAGATTACATGCTAACCTACTTAAAATTAGACGTATTCCTTCTTGCAGATTATTTTCAGCAATTTCGCGCAAAAGCAATTGCTTATAATACTCTAGAACCTCTTAATTTTTATGGAATTCCTGGTATGTCATGGGCGTCAGCTCTCATGACATTACAGGAACCCATAGAACTTTTGCAGGACATGGAAATGTTTAATTTCTATGAGGGAGGAATACGGGGGTGGGTTAACATTTGTTAACAAACATTATGTCGCAAGTTCTGAGGATACAGAACTCTTGTATATAGATATAAATAATTTGTATGGTTGGGCACTTAGCCAAAGTCTTCCTTACGCTGATTTTGTTTGGGTGTATGATGGTTTGGATGATGTATTGAATGAGTGTATGAATGTTGCGGATATTGAAATCCTTCCATATGGATATACTATGGAAGTTGATATTGATATCCCTGATTATTTACATAATTTTTTGAATGATTTTCCGATTGGGCCGGAAAAGATGTGCTTAAGTTCTAAAGTTGAGAAGTTGATGCTCACGCATTGGCCAAAAAAGAACCATGTTCTTCATTGGCGACTTCTCAGGCTTTATCTTTCTCTCGGTGTGAATGTTGTTAAAGTTCATCGCGCAATTAAATTCAAGCAAGCACCTATATTTCATGCATACATAGACAAAAACACAAAATTAAGAGCTCAAAGTACTAGCGAGCTATATAGGGACTTGTTTAAACTTTATAATAATAGTTTGTACGGAAAGTCAGTCGAAAACCTTAAAAAACGGATGAATTTGAGGCTATGCAATTCTGATGAAAAGATGATTGTATATGCCTCAAAACCGACTTTCAGAAAATCTATCATAATTGATGATAATCTGATTGCTACTCATCTGAATAAGGATTCGATATGTTTAGACAGGCCTAGTTATATCGGACAAACAGTTCTAGACCTGTCTAAACTTAGAATGTACGAATTACAATACAAAGAGCTAGCGAAATATCGCGATGAATTTAATTGTGAAATAAATATTGTTGCCGGCGACACGGATTCGTTTTTCCTTGAGGTTAAGAACTGTAGGCTAGACACTCTTTTGCCGGCAATGATAAGAGACAGCCTTCTAGATACATCGAATTACGACCCAGCACATCCCTTATACTCGAGGAAATTAGATTCCGTTATCGGAAAATTTAAAGATGAAAGTAAAGGTCTCGGGTATAAGGAGTGGGTTTTCTTAAGACCCAAGTGCTATAGTCTTTTAGGTACAAAAGATTCGATGAGAGCTAAGGGGGTGAAGTTGTTGGGGACAGAGATTGATCACCAGTCATATTTAGACTGTTTTGAAAATGACACTATATTTACGGTGCCTCAAACTAGGATAGGGACGCGGAACCACCAATTATTCACTTTTAAAAATAATAAAATTGCGCTTACCAATAACGACGATAAGCGTAATTGGGTGGGGAAAAATACCAGTCTCGCATTTGGGCACTATTTAGGATTTGATGTCATTGATCAAGTATCTCCAAGCTATCAAGGAACTCACAGTCCAAGTTATGTCAGCTCCTGCTCATATTTCAGTAGAGACATCGATGATATACTTTTATCTGATTAATTTTTTCAAATAAAATGTATTTTACGATTTATTAGTTATTAATTTGTGTTAACAATTTATTTAGAGTTTTTATTTATTTTATAATTAATAATTTTTATTTTATGAAAAAATCGAGAGAGAAAAATGCATTGAGAAAACTTGATTTATTGATAATAATATTAACAATTTGGTCTTTGTTTGTTGATAATAATATGTTTTATTTGTTTGTTTTTTATTGTTGATAATAATTTTATTAGTATTAATTTAGTAATAATGTATTTTGTTGGTAATAATAGTTTTATTTTGTTGTTAGTTATATTTTATTAATAATAGTAATAATAATAATAGTAATATTAATAATAATGTGTTTTATTTGTTTTTATTAATAAGAGTAATAATAGTAATAAAAATAATAATGTGTTTTATTTGTATATAGTTTTTATTAATAATAGTAATAATATTAATAATAATAATAATAAAAATAATAATAATAATAATAATCTTTTATAAAATAATAATAAAAATAGTAATAATAATAATAATAATAATAATAGTAATAATAATAAAAATAATAATTAAAATATTTATATATATACTACTTATAAAAGTAAGTAGTACAATAATAAAAATAATAATAATAGTAATATTTATAAAAATAATAATAATAATAGTAATAATAATAATAAAAATAATAATTAAAAAATATATAAATATACTACTTATAAAAGTAAGTAGTACAATAATAAAAATAATAATATTTTTAAAAATAATAATATTTTATAAAATAATAATAAAATTAAATTTACAAAATATATACTACTTATAAAAGTAAGTAGATATATTATAATTGAAAAATGATTAAAAAATCCATGACCTTGAAAAAATATTTGTACTTTTCAACATAGAAAAAATTTTGAAAAAATTTTTGAATGACCTTGAAAATATATGTACTTTTAAACATAGAAAAATTTTTGAAAAAAAAAAAAAAAAAAAATTTGAATGACCTTGACCTACTTTTGAATGACCTTGAAAAAATTTGTACTTTTCAACATTGAAAAAATTTTGAAAAAATTTCGAAAAATATTCTATCTTTTTTGGTCTAGCGGTGACATAGGAAATCGTGTACTTTTAAACATAGAAAAAATTTTGAAAAAATTTCGAAAAATATTCTCTTTTTTGGTCTAGCGGTGACATAGGAAATCGTGTACTTTTAAACATAGAAAAAATTTTGAAAAAATTTCGAAAAATATTCTATCTTTTTTGGTCTAGCGGTGACATAGGAAATCGTGTACTTTTCAACATAGAAAAAATTTTGAAAAAATTTTTGAATGACCTTGAAAATATATGTACTTTTCAACATAGAAAAAATTTTGAAAAAAAAAAAAAAAAAAAAAAAAAATTTGAATGACCTTGACCTTGAATGACCTTGAAAAAATTTGTACTTTTCAACATAGAAAAATTTTTGAAAAAATTTCGAAAAATATTCTATCTTTTTTGGTCCAGCGGTGACATAGGAAATCGTGTACTTTTAAACATAGAAAAAATTTTGAAAAAAAAAAAAAAAAAAAAAAAAAATTTTGAATGACCTTGACCTTGAATGACCTTGAAAAAATTTGTACTTTTCAACATAGAAAAATTTTTGAAAAAATTTCGAAAAATATTCTATCTTTTTTGGTCCAGCGGTGACATAGGAAATCGTGTACTTTTAAACATAGAAAAAATTTTGAAAAAATTTCGAAAAATATTCTATCTTTTTTGGTCTAGCGGTGACATAGGAAATCGTGTACTTTTAAACATAGAAAAAATTTTGAAAAAATTTTTGAATGACCTTGAAAAAATTTGTACTTTTCAACATAGAAAAAATTTTGAAAAATGTATGAGTCATGGTCTTTGTTTCAATGACCTTGAAAAGATATGATGAGTCATCCAATGACCTTGAATGAGTCATGGTCTTTGTTTAAAATTTTTGATGAGTCATCCAATGACCTTGAAAATATATGATGAGTCATCATATGACCTTGAATGAGTCATGGTCTTTGTTTAAAATTTTTTGATGAGTCATGGTCTTTGTTTCAATGACCTTGAATGAGTCATTGTCTTTGTTTAAAAATTTTTTGTACTTTTAAAAAATTTTTACTTTTGGACTTAGCGCGAAAAAAAAAATTTTTCCGGGGGGGGTGGGGGGAGGGGGTATGTGGTCCAGCGGTGACATGGTCTAGCGGTGACATATCTATCTACTTATCTATTGAAATAATTACAAGAAAAGTGTATTATTATTAATATTATTATTATTTTATTTTTTTAATGAACAAAATTTAAAGAACAATTTGATTGCGATTGCTAAAGTCCAGATATGTTACAGATTCGGAATTGAAGCCGATAGCACAGGAAATATTGCCGAGAGAATATTGGTAGAAAAAGATTATTGCAGTTAAGGTTCCAACTAGAAAGCTAGCTAGGATGTCAGTAGGATGGTTCCAATAAGTGATGATTCTCAAACTGCCAACATATATCGCTACAGCAATCAAAAGTAAATAAACCAAAATCAATGGAGATTGAAGATAAGTCCATTTTTTTAATCGAAAGTGCAAATACAAAATCAAAATCCCAACGGCACTGACCGTGCAAGCCGTATGAATGCATGGAAATGAGAATCTCCCTTGTAGAATGTAATTTGAACTACTTTGACAAAACCTACCAAAGTTATCAATGAACCCCTTGGACGGAAGTGGATCCGATGTGTTGAGTATACATAAAGCCAAGAAATTTGGACTTAACCTTCCTACGCGATGTTTCAAGAATAAAGTAATGAGAAAAGTAAATATCATGGACTGCAAGTGAATTCCACAGAATATATAGCTTCCAATGATGTGACCTTTGAACTGAAACCGGCCAAGAATTGAAACCTTGTTGAACCGATTGCTGAGATCATGAGTAAAATATTGGATTGAGGTTTCAATAATAACTATTACAATAGCCGGAGCAAAGCATACAATTGGCATTAATACGTAGAGACTTAGTGAATGTTTATGTGGATATGATATAGTTTTGTCATTTCCGTACACTCCAAGCTCCGGCGGAAATTCGAAAATACTTATTAGGATACAGAGCAACAATGCAAGCAGAAATATAGTAACATCCACGAGCAAACGGGTATGAAATTTCATGTCAGGTTTTGTTAGAACGATGTAAATAATTGAACTTTGGCATAATTTATTACATTATTCGGTTTGCACATCAAAATGCTAATTCTCTCAAGATTCTATAATTTTGTAAATAATTTACATTTTCTAAATTAGTTGATTATTATTATTATTATTATTATTATTATTATTATTATTATTATTATTATTATTATTATTATTATTATTATTATTATTATTATTATTATTTTTATTATTATTATTATTATTATTATTATTATTATTATTATTATTATTATTATTATTATTATTATTATTATTATTATTATTATTATTATTATTATTATTATTATTATTATTATTATTATTATTATTATTATTATTATTATTATTATTATTATTATTATTATTATTATTATTATTATTATTATTATTATTATTATTATTATTATTATTACCTTTAAGTATCTGTACCCCACTCATTTAATGGGCTTTAATCATGACCGACACGTTTTTTGGTCCATTAAATTCAGTATCAATTTTTAACTATTTTTGAACCTTGAAACTGAATTACCCTTTTCAACTTACATATTAATCAAGCCATAAAATCATAATTTCTTTGACTATTTAACCATTAATCCATTTTTAATGCATAAATTCAATGACCATAATTCCCAAAATTGTCCAAAATCTTGCTAATCTTCCTCTTATATTATTTTTAAAACCTTCCGAGTATAGTGCTGGTGTACCGGGAAAACCTTTTAAACAACTGGTCAATAACACTTTCTAATGAGTGTACCCCTTTATTTCTAAGATCTCCTTTCCCTCGCACACCACATAATTTACGAATTACCATTATACACCCATGGATCAATCCATGTTGGTAATGTGTACGACAGCCGAATGCTATTCAAACAGGTGAGTATCGTTACCAATACTACTCTTTGAATAACTTTCGATATCGGGTTCGAAGCGGCCGTTGGAAGGTCTTACGCATTATCCCATAATTTAATATCCGAAAGTGTATCCAATTTCCTAGGTTTTCAGCAGGAAAAACTGTTCACGAACGTATCGAATTGTACGTTGACCTTACGAATTAAACGTCAGTGGTTTTCAGTAAATAATTTAATTAAGTCCTCCATTTATTTTACCGATTATTAATTAATTTTATATTTTCCGCTCAATATTTATTTTTTACTCTGAAAGGTTTTATTCATAATACTCAACCTAATAAATAATCATAATAAACGGGCAAATCGGATTTTATGAAATGAAGTTAAACAAAAATTTAAACTAAGATTTATGTTCCGATAAAATAAACACTAATCAGACACAAATATTCAACCACAAAAAAACTATTTAAATTGTCAGCTATATTATTACAATAGAGCGTAGATTTATCGCGATTATGAGATGATTTATTAGCTAGTTCATTTCAGTGAAGGTAATTTCATCCGAGAATTTCTCTTCAGTCCTCACCATTAATATCCACGGGAAGGTGCCGACGTTTGGGTGGCCTAGATGCTGGATTTGGACCAGTTTGATGGGAATTGCGTGTTGGTTTCGTTATTTTCTTTCGAACCCTCTGAATTTGCCGGCAAGTGATGAGCCGGAATTATATCAAGTCGTTGCGTCATATTCCTACTCGGTAGTCGAGCTTGGAGTTCTTTCTCCGTAAAGATTTGACGGAGTGCTGCACTCTGATCGGATATTGTGATCCGCTGGCCTCGGTTTTTAATAATGAGATCATCGCGGGCACGAGAGAGCCACGTGATCTTTTTAATAAGCTCCTTCGTAGCTTCAGGAGAGCACCAAGTGCACTTTAATTTATTATATTTCTCGCGGAGAGTGAAATTCTCCCGCTTAAGTTTCTCGGCGTATTGCGCCGCAGCAACGGTGGATGGGGCCGGGGCAATTCTTGGAATTCTGCGTAGGTTCATATGATGGACTTGATTTGGTTCCGGGAGAAGAAAGGTTTCGTGAGAAATTGAGATGAACAGTTCGTGATGAAAATTAATTCGAGATAAAACGAATATCTTCAGATTTGATAAGTATATAAATTTCGTTTGCAACGTGTCTTAGATTTAAGAAGAAATCGGGCTCGTTATTTTCCACTTGATGAGTTAATTTTCTGGACCAAAGAAGTGCTAAATTCGTGCGGAGAGTCTATTGTAAGGGTTTAATCAATTGGAGGAAAACTTAGTTATCTAAAATTGTGATTTAAATCAATATTACACTGGATTTAATTACATTAAATTGTACTGATTTTAGAATGCTTAATAATTTGAGTTAAATTGATCTCAAAATGGAAGTGTAGTAGACCTTATTATTTAATTGAGACGTAGGTCGCGATCAAATTGATAGGCCCACGAGAGTTTTGGTATGGGCATTAACTGATAGTAAATCAGCAAGTTTTCTTATTATTAATTATTCAACACTATGGGACCTAGTAAAAATAAAATATGTGTACATTTTCATGGCAGGATATTAGAATCGTGTTTTGGTCGGCTAATGACCTCCTATTATACTTTACTATCTCCATAGACGAGTTCTGTGACGATCTATCCCATATTTATTGCGCTAGTTATTCTATATTTTGGGGATTCTTATAGTTGCGAGTATTATGGGATCGTTTTTTTGTATCAGGTATCTTATACGGTGGCACTTTAAAATTAATTCTAAGAAGTGTATATGACTGATGCTACCATGTAATAGCAAAACACCAGAAAAATATGCGATTCAATCGTAAATTAATCTACGGTTCTACCCATAACTACCCAGGTCGAGTTGATTTTCTGAAGAGGATTTATAAAAATGAATACTTAAATGATCTACTAGAGATCAATCCTAATTCCCATAACTCATGGCGCCCTTCCCAGATTTTAAACCTGCTCATCCCGACCTACATTTGCATCAGCCGCTATAAGTTGTAAAACGATGCCCTGCGTGTAAAGTCCTACGTCTTACGACTAGGCCTCGCCGCGGACAACCAAGTGGTCAAGAGTACACGGCGAGCAGCCCCAACTAACGAAAGCAAACTCGTTAGCCGGATCACCAGCCTATCCTCTCGAAAGCTATTGCAATACATAATATAAAAACTTTTTAGGGGACCTCTCAAATGGTGAAAACACCATAATCATCCAAAAAGATTATTATACAAATGTTTATTTAAAATAAGGACATAGTAAAATTACAAAACAAAATAAAAATTCCTCACTTCAAAATTTCGAATTACAATTGAAAGTTATACAAAATAGATAAAGTAGAAAATTCAGTACTAAAGTAGAAAATTCAGGAAGTTTACGAAATACCGTTCTATCCAAAATTCATGAGCAGGGATGCTTTCATTCCATAACAAGAAACATAAGTTAATAGTTTCACAGAAACATGTTTCAATATATCTATCAAACACATTAGATGGCTTATTTGTTGATAACCATTTTATGTTTGAAACAATATTAATATCCATTTTTTTCTATAAATTGTTCACCATGTATTATATTCACTGTTTACCAACCAATATCAAAATATACTGTGGTAAAATACCATTATGTACATCAAGCCATCCTGTATTAGATTTGATATAAATATCAGACGGAACATTGTTAAAACGATGAAATGTTCGAAGTTTTCACTAACTGTTGACTAAGCAATCATCAATCAAAAAGTACTTTATTACAATTGTTTTTAGCTACTGACGATCAAATAATTAGTTTTACATTGGCTAAATAGAAAATTTTCTCTAAGTAATTATCAATCAAATTTATGTTTCTCCAGTGAAACTCTATAAGTTTCTTTTTAGCCACTAACGGTGAAAGAATTGTTTTTGTTTTATATTAACTTAACATAGAAAATGTATTATCATAAATAGTCAAATTTCCACTGACTGTTTATTAAATATGCATGATTTTGTTGTTAAACAGATTTTAACAATAATTAACTTATGTAAAAAATGTTGATAATTGAATTAAAACCGCAAAATTAAAGTAAAACTGATGGCAATTTAAACAAAAATACCACAATTAGACTGTGTCGAAAATATTAATAAATTTAAAATGTAATTATTTAAAATAATAACATTTGTTATTTTTTGTTATTAATATAAAATAAATAAATTTTAATAAATATCAACAATTTTTTAGTCAATCTCAAAATAATAATAATAATAATAATATCGGGTAGATAAAATTTGAGTAAAACAATTTTACCAAAATTTTCCCACGAAGAAGCGTTGCTTTATGCGGGCTCACATCTACTTAATTATTGTACAAAGAAATCTGTAATTCTGACGTATTTGATCATCAAAATATATAAATTTCTAAATTTTTCAAACTTTCCATAATTATTCTGAGTTAAGATCAAGTCACGTAAAATGTGTATTTTGTATGTTGTCCTGTTTTATAGTTATATTTTGTTCATTTCATGTTATTGACAAACATCCCGCCTCTGTCCTATGTCAATGGACACGGGTCTGTTTTGATACAATTTCACCCACACTTCAAATCTTGATTGTTTAAGTAAACTAAAACTATTAAAATATTTATTTTATTAATTATATGACTGACAGCCCTCATGACTCAATCCTATCTTTGAAAGGCTTAGAAAACAATAAATCGTATTTGATTTAAAGTATAAATGTAAATATTATTTTCTTTTTTGTCGAGTTTCAAAGATTGGAATTATATACATAAATCGGAGTTGCAAAGAGAAAACGAATTATTCCGAATTATGCAGAAATGAACGTCTTCATTAACTATATCCAAAGAGAGCCCTTGAGGATCCTGATCTAGAGACCGAATGAAGATATGGAGGCCATGGCAACTACCGTACCCTCCCACAGAAAACTGATTAATTAATAAATACCTGCACGAATTTGTAGATTATTCATAACCTGGAATTTGGTATTAATGTACATTCATACTGATGCTAAAAATGATTAAACTTACTAAATTTGTTTGATGATTCGAAACATTTTGACGCAATCTAATCATTCATTTTGCGCAAACCATCCAATCAGATTAACCTTATTAATAGCATCATCGAATTATAATGCGTATTTAAGCGCCGAAAACAATGCATTTATTACTTACAACTTTTCACAATGTTTTATATGATTGTGAGTTACTTTTGAAATTAATAATTAAATTAATAAATTTATTTAGGCTGTTTTAGTGTTGTTGAGCGTGATGCTGGCTCCAGAAATTGAAGCGGGAAAATGTGAAGACTCTTGTACTGATGCTTACAACGCGTGTTGTTCTCGATGTGCTCGAGCGAGGGGTAAAAAGGCGAAATTCTTCTGTTACAGTTCTTGCTCGAATCGTTATGGTTCATGTTTAAAAAATTGTAAAAGAAAGAAGAACTAACAATATTGAAACATTTTATTTGTTATTATTTTCAAATATATAAATTTTAATAAATATCAACAATTTTTTAGTCAATTGAGATAATAGATCAATAAATTTTTATGGATGACCACAAATTGTATTATTAGCAAAATTACATTGAATTCTATTTATTTTCAATTAGTTTTCATCTAAAGATCAATTTTTTTCTTTTAATTAAAATTGATCAATAATTTTAAAATTAATTAAAATTCTTATCAAATTTTATTGATAAATTGACCTCCGTCAAAAAAAGTTATATTAGAATCTCCTAAGCAAATACCCTGAAAGGTGACCATTATCAAACCCTTGAGTCAAGTTCTTTGTGAATATTTTGTGAGTATCAATTTTACTTTTTCAGATAATGATAAATTTTTAATAGACAATTTTGTCAAGAAATATTTTAAACAAAATTATCAAATATTCTCCGCGTCCTTACTCTATGAAGCCGAAGTTCACATAACCCTAACCCTTTACTCTAAAAATTTTTAAAAAAACTATCTTTTATCCATTTAACGTTTTATAGTTAATGTTGAGTTAATATTTTGAATGGTTCGGTAGGAACTGTTTGCTCTGACAGCTTGTGCTCATTAAATAACACTGAAACAACTCAAAACATGAAAACTTTATTTGACCAACAATTTCAAATCGATTCAGAATTTTCAATTTTCAAGACCTGCAAGAATCCCCGTGGGAAGCCACCATTTAAATCTATAATATTCTAGATCTCAAAATCCTTTTGATACGAGTCTGATTTGACACTTACAACTTTCTTTCTCTATTTTCACAATTTCTCAATAAATTTTTATGCTTCTACTTGCTCAGTTTTATTTGGAAAATGTTTGTCCCAGTTGTAGATTAGAGGCTCTCAACAACTAATTAATTTTAGTACAATTTTGATTGGATTCCTGTGGAACTATTAGAATAATTTGCTTTTATCTTTTGGCCGCTTCGACCGTTCCCCGGGCGAAAACTTCGGGGTATATTAGGGAATAATTAAATTTATTAAAATAGGAGAATTTCTCACATAATTTAATTTATTTATTTTCGTAATTTTAATTAATTTGTATTTTCTTAATAACTTTTTCTAGGGGTCCCAAATTAATTGTATATTATTTTTTTGTACTTGTCTCGTCAATTGGTGTCGGCACATACCCATTTCCCGGGAAAATATTGATTTTGATTTTTGATTATTTTGAATTAATTATTTTTATTTTTTCGATTTTCCCATTAATTAAAATTTGCAAAAATTCCATATCCCCATTAATATTATTAACCCTCAAAAGAATGGTAAAAATGGATAAAAAATGTATATCTTATATAATAATATTTATTTCCAATGCTCGATGTGGAACGAAATTTATCTCGAAATCCAGAATATATATATATATATATATATATATATATATAAAGCTGAAAATAAAAGAGACAGAGAGGCCTTTAACTAAAAGTGATCATAAATATTTTGAATCATGCAACTTTTCAAAGGGGCGATGAAAGAAAACTCATTTATAAGTTTTGATTGGAAATATAAGATTTCGTATAAGATAATGTCCAATTCGAATAAATATTGCTTCTTATTTGATTAGGCTGCGTTACAGCTGTCTGGTAAAGGCTCATATTTAGTTCTCTGATAATTAACACGCCAATTCTTTTATAAAAAATCTTTCGTTCTTGAATTTTAATGAGGAATTAACATGTCAAATTGATGCTATTTAATTATTTTTATGTATCACCATCACTTGCATTTAAAAAATAGGAAACTTAGATAAATAAGTCCCTTCTTTGTATCTGAATAAATGCTAATACTCATTCATGCTGATATTCCTTATGAAGCATCAAAATAACAATGTCAAATAGGTAGTTATTTGTTAGATTGATTAGTAGTCGAAGGAACGTGAAATTAATGATTATTGATCTGAATCCAAGGTGTGTTAATAATGACAATGAATTCCAAATAGTAAATACTTTATTGAATAATATATACTTGTTTTGAATGAAGTAGCAAAAAATAGATTGGTCATCAAAAATAATGGAGTCTACCGCGTTACGTAAAAATAATACATAAAGTGGTCTATGCGGTAACTGCATTGCTTACAACCCAAGTTAGTGTAGAATGTTTATTTTCTGCCCTCTGCATTATACCTTAAAACTTTAGATCGCCAATGAAGGATGACTTGACTGAAGCTATATTGTCCCTAAAAACGAATTCATTTTAAATTTTGATGATAAATTATTATTAATTGTTAATATTTGTTATTATCTATAATATTAATTTAATTAATAATTTTATTAATAATGTTTTTTAATATTATATGTAAAAATACTATGAATTACTCTAAAAAATAATGTTTTTTAATATTATATGTAAAAATACTATGAATTACTCTAAAAAAATGTAAATTACAAAATTTAAATAATTTTAACGCCTTGGGTCCCGACTTTTTTTATTATATGGAATGTATTTCATTTTACTGTAATTTATTAAACGAGCATCACTCGTGTTACAGAGGAGCACAAAGCATTTTCATGCACATTATTGCAAGAAAAACACCACGCTTAATATGTTAGGTTACAGTCTGACTCGTCATCTGTAACTTTGGCTAAACATATCGATGACAAGTCTTACTCGTCAAATGTACCCAAAGGGTTAAAATACTTAATTTTTATAAATTAAAGTGCTAAGTTTGATTATTTTGGTTAGAATCTTTTTGGAAATAAATAAAAAAGCCCCGAAAGTGAATTCGTAATAATGGAGCCGGAGCCACAGCTTTCATTTGAAAATTTAGCTCCGAGGTTGTAGCTGGAGTTAGGTAAATGTTGCTTCGGCTCTCCAGCCCTGATCTAATGGCACTTAAAAATAGTTATCTTCAGCCACTTTCTCTGACGATTGTCAAAATAAGATATTTTTATCACACTTTCCATTTTTATTTTCCCTATTTTTCAGTTCAATCATTGAAATATGGAAATTCCGTTTTCATTTTGTTGTTTGTTTTTATTTACGATTTGCGCTGGTTCTTTGTTTTATTTTGTTATTCCTGTTGTTTTATTTTGTTATTTCTGTTATTCCCTTTTCGTTTTCAATTTCTCTTTTCTCCTTTCTGTTTTTCAGAGTCTTAGACAAGATTTACCTTGTTCTCACCTTTACCCCACTTATTCTACTTACTTTCATAATTACATAATTTTATAATTTTTGTATCCTTAACATTTGAACATCTGGTCGCTTAAAATAATTTAAGTCTGCATATCTTAAGAAGTGAGATCCTGATTACAGAAAGCATGGTTTACCTTTTTCTTTATCACCATGTATTTGTTTACATTCAAGATTTTTTTATCTTTAGATCGTTTACGACTATATTTTCCGCGGATTTTCAATTTTGTTTAAAAACAGTAATAAAAAGAAGGGGAAATATTACATGAAAAAATCATTCTAAAATCAAATTTGAATATTATTAAGATCAAATGAAAAATGTATTTCATTGTATGCAGGAAAATATGTAATTTATGTTAGAAAAGATAGGAAAATTTGACGAATCTTTTAAAACTCAAATCGGAATTTAAAAACGACTTGAAAACGTTTGAATGAGCTTTGGCAGGCTTGATGTGGTAACGAACAAGTAAACTGCTTTATTATGAGAAACTTGGATGTCAGAGATAGCACTGACGTCATAATTATTAGAATGTGTGTGTGTGTGTGTGTAATATAATAATGAGCTTTCTCAGTGTGAATTATTGAAACTAACTATCGATAGCAATAATTACTAGATATTACTAGCATTACTCTTCACTACTTTTCTCTTTTTACGATAAGTATGAAAGAAAAAGCAAATTTTATATTTGTGCAAAATTGATTTCGTTAAGTAGAAGCTTCTTAATGAAGAGTTTTAAACAAGGTTTTATTATAATTCAGTGTTTATTCTATTAATTTCTATAAATGATGGATCCTATAGTAATTATTTTATATTTAACTTGATTTATAACAATAAAAAATCTGTGTAATTTCGATTCATAATTGTATTTATCTGTTACAATTTCATATTGAAAACCCTAATATTATTTATTTTATAACTCACATTTAAACAAATATGATTGATTTATTCAAACAAAAACGTGAATAAGTTTGATGATTTCAGACCATAAAAGTTCAATTTAATCGTGATTTATTAATATTTTATAACAAAGATTAAAACAAAGGGTTTTCTAATAAAAATTAATAAATGAAACTAATATCTGATTAATTAAACAACAATTAAGTTTTTCTTAACTCGACAATTTTAGATAATGGACGAAAAAGATTACCATATTTTATTCAATGTCAGAACTTAAAATGGACAATAAATATTGATACAAAACTGGCTTAAAAAACGACATATTTTAACCACATTTGGAAAAGATTAGAATTGAGTAATAAAACTTAAGATAAAATTTGGAGAAAATAATATTTGACATGTAAATTTATAGTAAATCAAAATAATATTGCCGAAATATTGAATTTAATCATTGGTCAGGATGTCGTGAATATAAACTTATCTGATCATTTCTGTGTGGTTGTAATTAGTAAAGTGAAAACTAGATTGTCACTGTCTGATCAATAATAGTCTATATTCTTTAAAATTCGTTTTTGTTATTTACTTTAGCATATTTGAAGTCAGACTAATAGTTGTAAAAAAGGATTAATAATTTTGTCATCAAAGATTGCAAGAAAAACATGAGGTTAAAACAACAATTTTCAGAAACCGGAGACATAAAATGAATATTAATAATTAGAACCAAGACCTTTGAAGAAAGAAAATTGTGGTGTTTTATTTCTGTGACTTGTTCTTGGAAAACTATTTCTATTTTTCATGAATTATGAGAGTTCGATAGAGGCTCCTAAATTGTAATGGATGGCGCCATAGGTCTTACAAGGATCAGCTTTGGTAAAATATTTAAACAAAATGATATTAACTGCCCAATATTTTATGTAAGTGTTAATCCTACCAGCTGGGTTATACCTTTAAAAGCGGCATATTTCTGATAAAAGTACTTCAGTTCTATTAGAAATAAAAGTTGCAGTGTCTGCAATTTTTTTCAATTTGTATTTTCTGTGAATTATGGAATTCATTGACTGCATAAAGTTCATTTTGGGCTTTTTGGTGTTCTGAGGAAGTCGTTTTAAGGTCAGTTGAGTATGTTATATTTTAATTAGGAAAAAGAATGTATCTTCCTTTTGAATAACATATGATAACCCTTACCAAGAGGCAATTTATGTCAAATCTCTGTGTCAAGTCAGTAACATGTAAGTAGGCGTAAAAATAAGCATTATTGGAAGATATAAGAGATATCCGTTTTATCGTAGTCTTTGATCATCTAGCAAAGGTTTGATCATCTAGTCCATTGGGGCACAGACTTGCTTTCACTTACTTTATTTGAGTAATAAATGAAATTTATTTCAAAATTTGTCAACAATTAACATTTAATAAATATAACAATTTATTTCCTCGAATCGCCACAGAGTGCAATTGAGTTTTTTATTCAAATTTTCTTTGAGTTTCTTCAAATATTAGACTCTCTCTTTTTAATTGTATCTTGGAATATTTTTTTAATATTTTGTGTGCCGCAAACTAGAATATTTGCATATCACTGGTCTTGTCTGATGTGAGATCCTGGTTGAGATCTTGGAAATGTCTGAAACGATTTTTTAATATTCAAAAATAAATACTTTTATATTTTTGAAGAAATGAACAATTTTTAAGGGACATTATTTTCATCAAATGTAAAGTATATTGAACGGTATCAAGACAATAAACCTCCGCCAATAACCCCACATACAAAGATCCCTTAAAAAATGAACTCCCGTTGAAATTTAACAAATATATATATATATATAGTTGGAACTATTTAATAGAAAAAAATATTGCTACATAAAGATATATTCAATATAGTGAGAAAGAGAGAGGATAGAGAAGGAGAGAAAGAGAGAGACATATAGATAACAATTACTGACATGGGATTTATTTACCTAAGTGGTCTGTGGATAGGAGCTTATTGTCCGATAAAGTATTGTCTCAAACTCATAATGAAGTAATCACAGAGGATTCTGTGAATCGAATGGGTGATTTTATGAAACTAAGAAAGATAATTCACTTTTTATTAAACCCTTGCATTTTAAGAAAAAATAAATAAATAACATATATTTGAACAAAACAACAACTTCAAAGAATGAATAAAGACCTATTATGGTAAGCCCAAGCATTTAATTTATGGTTTAGCATTGAAGTCAAGCCATGTGAATCTTTCTTCTGGAAAATTTCCATCATGCGCATTAAACATATTCAACATCTAACTCTCATTCATGGCGAGTTCCATAAATATTTTACTGGGGCTGATACTGCAGCATTAATATATTTATAAGCTAAGATATTAATTTCTTTATCATTCCTACCAAGTTTTTCAGCATTCCAAGAGCCTAGAGTTTTTACAGTCAAAGTGTGCAATCATTTCGGATTCTTTACAATCATTGTCACTATGTTTATATACTTTTTAAAATATTTTCACACCACCTTCTTAAGTCTTTTTTCGTGTCAAATGGCGCTTTTATACTAATAATCTGGATCAATGTTTTTTTTGTTTTTAATAATTCAGCAATTTCTAAGTGTAGTATTGAGACCATAAAAGATCTGTTCAATATCTACCTCATCTAAGTAATAGTACGGTTTCTAATTCATTTAAAGTGCGCAAAGTGTTTATTAATAAATTTTAAATCCTCTTTGAAATGAGTGTAATGTAACTTACATTGAAGAAACTTCCGGTCATCTCTTTACTCAAGTTCTTGAATACTGTCGACTTACCAATATTAGTAAATAATTTTAAATAATTTTAAATTAAGAGTATGTTAGTTGTTGTTTTCAAATATATTTAATGGTTAAATTGATGTCAAATCACTTTATTTTAAAAATTTTAAATTTATGGATTGTTGAAATTATTTTACAGTTATTTTTAGTGTAAATTAAATAAATAAATTTTAAAAATTAAAGATTTTTTAATTTTAAATAAAAATATTGTTTAATTAAAAATAAATAATTATTTATATTTGTATAAAAAATTTTAAATAATAAAAGTAATTTCATAACTTGTTTGATTATTCTATTTTATCAAGTTTTTACTATCATATCTGATGATAAGAGTTAAGTTGTCTAAATATATCGTAAAATGGATATTTGATTATTTTTATTAATTATAATCATTATTATTAAATAAAATAAGGTGTACCGAGTAAAAAGTATATAAGATTTTACTGATTCAATTTAAAAATCAAAGGTTTATAATTAATATTATAATTTACATAAAGTTATTGTCGTGAAAATTTTCAGAATTTGTTTGTTTAAAACCATGAATTTGACGTATATAAGTCTGTCATTCAAAATATATTTAATTTATACAAATCTAAACAATGGTTTGGGGATTTATCGTTTGTGGTCCAAACGAAGCTATGGTTGTTTCGGGTACGGCTTTTTTATTAATATTAAGTTTTAAAGAGTTTTAGGTTGTTTTTTTCGAAAACCAGTAATGATATCAGGTGGTAGAAAATTTGTTTGGCCAGTAATTCATAAATTACAAAAGTAAATCATTTATTTTATATATGTACATTGTAAGCAAATTAAATAAATAATATTTTGTTTATCCGTTAATGTCATAATAATAATAAAGATTATAATAATAATAATAATATTAATAATAATAATAATAATAATATTAATAATAATAATAATATTAATAATAATAATATTAATAATAATAATAATAGTAATAATAGTAATAATAATAAAAATAATAAAAATGAAAATAATCTTAATAATAATTTTAATAATCATGTATTTATTGATAATTATTTATTTTTATTAATATTATTATTAATAATAATAACATCAGAAGACTGATAAACGGTCGAAATATATAGTGAAACGTTATATAGAATATATAGTTGGCGTTTTTCAATTATTATTCTTATTACTATTATAATTATTATTATTATTATTAAATAAAATGCTTTGCTAATTGTGATATTGATAATAATTTATTATAATTCTAGAATATCTCTAAATACAATGACATTAATTATAACAAGTCCAAGAATCTACACTCAACTAGGAGTACCAGTTACAGTTACAGGAGTTGCACAGGTTGGTTATTTACATTATTGACAAGGTTAATGGAATAAAATGTAAACAATTTAACCGTGTTATTGATTGAAATAAACAAAATTTTCGGATGCTTCATTAGGTGATACTGGCGGTGTTGTTGACTTTGTGATAAGTGATGATCTAATCTCATGATTTTCAGATAAAAATCAACGGGTCGGACAAAGGGATGCTGGCAACGGCGTGTGAACAGTTTCTAGGGAAAACTGAGGATGAAATAAGAGATATTGCTAAAGAAACCCTTGAAGCACATCAAAGAGCGATTATGGGCAACATGACTGTTGAAGAAATTTACAAAGATAGGAAAAAGTTTTCAAGTTCTGTATTTGAAGTAGCTTCATCAGATATGATCAACATGGGAATAAGTGTCGTCAGTTATACATTGAAAGATATCCAAGACGATGAGGTTATTTTATGTTTTTAATCATAAATTATTTAGTCCTAGCTCAAAACCTTTTAAGTCTGATAAGGTTTTGGTCTACTATCATGACATTAATTTTGCTAATTTTTTTTAATTTAATAGTATTTCATTTTAATTTGTTTATGTTAATTTTATAATTGGAATACCGTATATTTTTGTTCTGAAAAATTCATAAACAATTAATTGGTATTAAACTCAAGCCTTGTTCAAAATTTATTTTAAATATTTAATTAAATATAAAATTAGCATAATCAAATGAAATAAAACGTTTGTCAAATTGTAAATTAACACTTAAATGTTTAAAAATGTGGATAATGATAGTAAATGACTAGAAAATAATATTTTATATTTTTGTAAATTATCTCTCATTCTCTTAAATTTATAAATTGTTTTTATTTTATAAGAAAAATATTAAAACTATAAAAAAAATTAATACATATAAAAATTTATATTTAAGATAAGAAAACAAATTTAGACAATGATGAATGCGATTTGTTTAAATGTATTTAAAACAGCTAATTGCCAATTTGGTATGTTAGCAGTACTGTTTGCATAACCTAATAATCTAAAGATATAAAACGTCATTTAGTAGCATTTCTTGTTCAGTCTTGCAATAATACATTTTAAAAGTCCCTCTTTATAATTATGCCGATAAACATCAGAAAACAAAAAGTAATTAGCTCGAATTTTGTAAAATATTTTTGTAATTTTAGTTTTATTCTGTATTTTTAAGACTGAAAAATAATTATTTTGATCTTAACTGAAATGGAATTATAAAAAATTGATCCCCTTTACAGTTAAAGTTAACGGTTCTTTTCTTTAATTATTTGGAAATTATGATAATTTTATTAATAATAAACATTTTATTTGTAAGGGCTATTTGAAAGCACTCGGAGAAGCTAGAACTGCTCAGGTTAAAAGAGATGCCAGAATCGGTGAAGCAGAGGCAAAAAAAGATTCGGGAATTAAAGAAGCTCTAGCCGAACAGCTTAAAAGAGCAGCTCAATGTAGTAATGACGTAGAAATAGCAAAATCTTCTCGTGATTATGAGTTGAAAAAGGCAAATTTTGAAAAAGAAGTTCAAACTAAAAGAGCAGAATCGGATTTTTCTTATGATATTCAAGTGATTCCTGTGTATTTATATTTGATTTTTAATATTGTTAAGGCAGCGAAAACTCAACAAGCGATTAAAGAGGAAGCAATGCAGATAAAAGTCATTGAAAGAATGAGAAAAATTGAAGTTGAGCGTTTAGAAATTTTAAGACAAGATAAATATTTGGAAGCCACAGTACGAAAAACTGCAGATGCTGAAAAATATCGATTAGAAAAGTTAGGAGAAGCCGAAATGAATCGCATATGTAGAGAAGCAGAAGCAGAAGCCGAAAAAATTAAATTAAAAGGTGGAGCAGAAGCGAGAGCTATTTTACTCAGAGCTGAGGCAGATGCGATGCAAATGAATCTGAAAGCAGAGGCTTGGCAGGAGTATCAGGTAGGGTTTTAAATGTATAGTAATCCAATTTGTCTGTTAATTTGATTTTCTTCATCTTTTTGTCAGTGAAAAATATCACCGGGTGCCACTACGGTGCACTTTTTGTCCTGGGAAATATAAATAAGTTCTTTACAACAAATATTTAAATAAAAATAAAGATAAGATTTATTGAAAATATTTTTAAAAATATTATATGCTAGTCCAGAGCCTCTTAAACTTTTGTAATTCACGACCCCATTTATGATTGCGAGTTTCTTGACGACCCCATACAAATATAAAAGAAAAATAAATTTATATTTTTTTTAAATTCCTATAGCATCTTCTAATTCTAATTCATAGTAAATGTTATTCAAGTTATTACAATACTCTTAATAGAAATGCAGGTACAAACAATCTTTACGAACTAGAAGATTTTATGATATATTTATCTATAATAATTGTTATTTTATCTTTATAACAATGATTTTACAAGTTAAAAAACATTTTCTGTTAAATTGTATTTTTATCTCTCGCGACCCCATTTGGGGTGGCGACCCATAGTTTAAGAAGCCCTGTGCTAGTCGTAAACCCGTGTTTCGCTACGGTTATAATGTTTTAATAAATTACTAATAACAAATTTAATATGTAAATCTACTGCGCTCTACAAAATGCCATATTCAGATTTTCATAAAAAAAATTACATCTAAGTTTTATTTTTCGTATGATTTTTAATTACCATAATATTAATAGTTACAATATAAAATATAAAAATAGTTTGCCGTTATTTAGATTTAATATTGTATAGCAATATATTGAAGTTCCATGATTGAAACAATTTCTCTAGTAATTTAAGTTAAAAGTATACAAAAGCTCAACTTGGTAGCGAAATGTATTCTCCCCATAATCTTCAATGATTTATATGTTACCATTGTTCAGATTACTATATTATATATTGATATTATTCTTGATAAAGTCACAAATTGTTGACGAATTATCGAATTAAAATAAAATATTTATGGTTTAACTATTGAATAACAGATGTAAGTAGTTTTATATAGCCGGTCTATTGAGTGAGTTAGTTAGTGAATGTCAGGGAATGAGCTAGATACAATATTAGTGAATTCATAATTATATTACATATTGGTTCACATTTGTGGCATAAAACCATCTTTGGTTTCGAAAAGCTTCCGCTTCTTCTAAAATATAAAAATGCATTATATTTAAATATTGCTGGTGCAACCAGCCATCAATTAATTAAAAGTAGGTTATGTTTAGGAGTGTAAAAGGCTAGTAGCTTAAAAGCTGATGTTATTTTAGTACTTGGCTATATACTACATTTTTGGTTTCTCTATTTTTGTTGACGACAATGTGTAATTTTGTTGGGTTCTTTGGTCTTGACATACCAACATATAATTGTCCATATAAGAGTTTTGACTGTAATTGAATCATTTTGGTGGATCTAAATTGCTCAACAACACGACGGGAGATCCAACTTTTAACACAAATTTGTGTCAGAATTCCATTTAGATTTAAGATATTCAATAATTCAACAGTGTAGCTCTTGCTTCATCTTCATCAACACATGTGTCTATTGATAAAAATGTTGGAGAATTGATTTGAATCTTTTCTTGTATAGAATAATTAATTTCTTTAACTTTGGCCAAATTGCACGTTCTTTATGCTATTTTCGATCGAAAAGATTTTCATCGACACAATTAATCATTTCATTTGAATTTTGACAAATATTTCCGAATTTATCTAAAAGTTAAATTTTTTCACTTTCAGTAGTTTCACACTGACCGTTTTCAGGGTGAATATAAATATGCATTCGAAAACTTGTCATGTCGCTTCGTTATTCAATATGCATGATGCGACATAACGACTTGTTGATAGAATAACGTTTTATATATTAGGTTATTTATTATTTACACTGATTTTTCGATAATATATATGACATAAATAAACTATTTATAAATTTTCAATAGACCTATAATTGAATATATATATATATATATATATATACTTGGATATAGGCCGAGTAATTTAGGATTAATTTTTTTGAATTGTGAATTGTATAATTTGTAATAAATTATATATTACCCAA
This sequence comes from Schmidtea mediterranea, assembly GCA_022537955.1. NCBI lineage: Eukaryota > Metazoa > Platyhelminthes > Tricladida > Dugesiidae > Schmidtea > Schmidtea mediterranea. The sequence continues at coordinate 12,938,366 of CM039682.1, read as the reverse complement.
AATATAATTTTTAATAGGTCTGCTTATACGCAGGTCATCTATTTTGGACATTTTTTTCAAGATATTAAGTTTTATATATTATATAAGATTTGTGTCGTTTTTTCCTTTAATTTCTATTCACTAACTTGCCAAATCTATCAATTTACCTATCAACATCCATAACCATTTTTTCCAGAAATTAACAACTGAAATTAAAATTTCCTTTGTCTGTCTTTGGATTATTTTCCTTTCTGCATATGTGACATGCTATTATACTATTTTTTTACTGTTCCTTGCATTTTCGCCCAGAAAATGCCTTTGAAGTAGGAAAACAGTTACGTAATTCCAACATGACATAGTTTTTTGAGTATCTTAAAGACCAATTTAGGTTAATAGCTTACTGTGATTAACCACTAGATCTATTCCGTCTATTTCCATTATAAGCATATCATCAGATATCTTTAATTAATATCTTTAAATAAAAAATAACTATTTTGAAACTATTTCCTTTGAGTGTTTGTTTCATTCCAAATAATCGTCAACCCTTCCTAAATCAATGTATCCTTCTTCTGTTCATCCAAAATCTCTAATATTATCTGCACTTTTGGATTAAATTGATATAAGTTGCAATTGATCTTTCTTGTTTATTTTGCATATGTCATGTCTGACATTGTGCACAGAACCTTGATAATCCATCCGCATATTCTTACCCATTCCGGTATTTCAGTTGGAAATCGTATTCCTAGTAGCATTCTATGTCTGAAATTATGAATTTATTGTTTCCTTCGTCATGTTCAAAAATACTTAGGTCTTATATTCTGTTTTAAAATTATCATGGGGTTTTAATGCATTGGTATTGGTTTTATTCTTTTATTTTGTAAATGTTTCTGTGTTCCTTCTCTATGTTGCCTATGTGTAACTACTCTTCTGTATTACCATAATTTCTTCAGTCTTTTCTTTTAACTTTATTTTTTGTAAATTTTAGCCAAATTAATGGTTTACTGGAGTCATGATTGGTTTGGATGTGAACGCATCTTTATATCTTATGTCTATGACTGACCCAGTTATAACTTCATTGGCAATGTCACATACTTTCATTACTAGTTTTAATACACTGATGTTGAATGTAGCTGCCCTATCTGTTATTTTTTCTGTTTTGGAATTTTTTCAGTTGTGTAGCTGCTTTATTGTAGATTAAAAAATTTAATACTTCTGTCTCCCTCAAATCATTTCTAGCGACCTAGTCGTCATTTATTTGTATTCATTTTCAGCTTTGGTGTATCTACCGTTGAATCTTCGACTTTTAATATTCAAGAGTTCTGGAGATCTTTTTGGTAGTGCTTCTCATGCAGTTTTTTCGCATTTCGTTAGGTTTCAATGTACGACAGATATATAAATTAAAGGGTTTTATAATAAAACCTTTAATTCTTCTTAAAATTTATTAATAACATAACATAATCGTACAACTCTTTAAATTGTATATAATAATACGATTATTTACTTTACTGCAGTTTAAATATTATGAGATATTTTTAATTGAATTCGTCGATCACCGGGGAATTACTATTTAATATGCACTGTACAATATGGAAGTTAAAAGAGACTACTAAATAAACACATTGTTTTAACTCACAAAACTTTTCTTTAAGGAAGCGGCCAGATTGAATATGTTTCTAGACATGTTGCCACAACTTGCAGCAGAAGTGGCCGCTCCAATGTCAAACTGTGACAAAATTTCTATGATTTGTACAGGATCCGGTGAAATTGGGGCTTCAAAGTTAACTACGGAGATTTTGGAAATAATGGAAAAGCTTCCAGGAGTCATTCAATCTATTACAGGATTCAATATAAAAGAAGTAAAAATAATAATTATCAAAATTATATTTATCATAATTTTTAAACATTTAGTCGATGCAAATTTAATCAAAGAAATAAATGTGTTTTTTGTAATTTTTGATTTGTTATAAATTATTTGAAATTAAATAAATGTGTTTTTGTAAAATTTACTTAATCCCATATTAAACAAAAACTTTATTAGAACAATTCCAAAAGAAATTAGGCATAAACTTGATGCTAGTAGAGTTGCCATAATTCTCGGACTACAGATCGAGACAATTTCTATTCCCTTCTCGTTACGCTTCATCCCCAAAAAATAACAGAACACTTTCAAAAAACTCGATGCTTTGAATGCCACCGATTTAAAACAACTATCCTTGCGCAGATTCGTGGCTGATTGGTATTTCGAGCATATAACTGTAATGCACCGCCATTCTTAACCCATCCATCCGTCTTTACATGGCTTTAAAGATTGTGATTGGTTACACACTGAACACTGTAATGTTTCACGAAGTAGATACTTATTCACCAACCGATGGTGGTTATTTCTAGTGTGCTCTCGAAATTTGTCATGGACTCAAATTAATATCCTTTCTTTTTCTGATAAATGGTGTGGGGGATGGGAGAATGCTTCTGAAACGTCGACATATTTTCCGTTATTTTGGTTTAAAAAAATATACTCATTCGTTAAATCGACCGGAACACATAAATCTTGTACCCTGACCATATGCTAGTAAAATCAAACTTATATACGAGAAAATTAAAGATCAAACATAAAAAAATAAAATTTCAGAATTACATATTTAATCATTCCAAAAAATAATTATTTTTTATCTACTGGATGTCACAGTTAAATTCCGTTCTAACTGATCACTTTCATACATTGTTTGATACGCTTCTATCTAGATGTAACAAAATGTAAGCTTTTTATCAGTATATTGATTAATTTTTACAGATAATAACACATTAAAGATTACAGAAAAATCGTTACTATCATTATAAGTTTTGAGACGACTTATAATTAAAACGAATCTAACCGCAAGAAAAATAATAGAACCAACAAACAATTCAAAATTCTTTCTCGATATTTAGTTATTCAACAAATAAAATAAAATATTAATAATCATCAAAGCAAGTGTTTGTTTACATCAAAAACGAAATATATCAAAAAAATTAATTTGAAGCAAAATATATTTCAATAAATCATCCTTATCTTCAAGTCTTTCAGTATCATATTTACCTAAAGTTAATGTTGATTAATATTACTATTATAAATATTATTAATTTAATGAAATTTGATTAATTCATTATTTTATAATACATCGTCATATTTCAGACAGCCAAGGGTTATAATCATTTATAAAAATGAATTTTCTATAAAGGAATATAAACTTACAATTCTTATTGCTTGTGTCTCATGCATTTCAATGTAAGGAAAGATTCTAAAATTAAATCATTAGATTGATACAACAGAATATTAAAATATAAAAAATAGATTAAAATAATCAGTTAATTATTATTAATCCATCACAACTCAGAAGAGGTGTCAGTTTATCATCATAAAAATTAAAAAATTAAATAAATAGATAAAAACTTACAATTAGTTCGTATGCCAGTGTTCGATTCATTAGAATTTATAACTAAATTTACCTAAAAAATACACTGATAAACCATATTGATAAATATAACTAGAAAAACTAATTTAATTAGTTCAGTAAGACTAATCAAAAAATCATTGTCATTAAATTCAATATTCATCATAAAAATATTTTATTTTAAAAAAAATTAAGCAAATTAAACTTACATTATATATTTTTGACTAGCCAACTTATATAAATTAGAAATAAATTATAAGTAGTAATTCTGTTAATTTAAACAAGTTTTCTATTTATTTTTAATATTAAAATTACTATTTAAAATTAATATTAGCTTTCAACCATTACTAGTAATATAGTTTTTATTTTATTTTGTATTGATCGATAATTTTAGACTTCAATATTTTTCTTATTTAAAAATTTTGATTTATATTCTTAAATTATTTTTCCATCAAATTTTGATCTTGATTCGTGTAGTAAATGAGCTTTTAGAGAAGTCAATTGTAAGTCATGAAATGCTTTCTAAAACTTTTGCATTATCAGCTACAAACATTAAGCTAATTAATAATTATTGTGTTGTGTTGATGGTTGACTTATCACCAAGATTCTGATTAATGGAGCGACCTTATAGCTTGCGAGCAAACCTTTTTCAGGAACTTTCATGAACTTATCAAAACTATTGAATATAAACACTTACACTGTATTCAAAAATTTATTTCAAAATCAACAGTACCTTAAGCTTCAAAAAAATATTTTTTGGAGGCATTCAAAAATGATATAAATAATATTGTAATATAATTTAAATTTTGATTGAAATAGAAATATACGTTAATAATTTAGATTGAAATAGAACAATACGTTAGATTGCAATTATTTTAAATTAAACATCGTTTATCAAAAGAAAATTTAAAATTTGAATCTATATTTAATTCAACACGTCCAAAACATTCATAAAGTTTTAGAATGCTCAGTACAAAGTAGAAAAATATAAAGTATAATATCAAAGATTATTTTAAAAAATAAAAACTGGCACAGTTAGAAAGGTTTTAAAAGAAAAAAATTAGCGTCCAGAATGACTTGTGTTTGACGAACCTGTTGAGATATTTGCATTTTTAAAATAGTACTTGTATTATTTTTTAATTAAATTTTAATATAAAAAATTAAACTCAACAAAAAAATACGTTGCATTAATCATCAGTTTTGTATTCATAATTTATAAATGATTCAGAATGCAAAACTTTTTGACTCTGATTAAATATTCAAACCTTACTTTTAGGAGAAAGAATTTACTAAACGGACTGGCAGCAAAGAATTTACTTTATTAAGAAGTTTCAAAAACTTTAAAGGCATTTATATGTCTTACATTTGTGAGAGAATTGGAGATCTCAGAAAGAAAAGAAAAAGAAAAAAAAAGCAAATTTTAATTTATGACAAAACGGCTAACTATGGCTATTATTTGCGAATAATATCAATATTTAAATTTTGTTCTTGTAATAAATCTCCAAACGAAAATTGAAAAAAAATTCATTCTGCAGTTAAATTAAAATCGTAGATTCGTAGATTTTCAAGTTCAAGTTATTAGTATGAGTTGAATGTGTGCTCTCTATAGATAAGGTAGCATGATACGATAGCTTCATGGCACGCTTTCCTAGATAAGTTAGGAATTTCGGGTTTTATTCAGCCTATTTTCTTCAGTATCGGATCGTTATCTTTATCCTAGGTTCTAATGGATCCTACCACCAGAGTCCGAGAGGTGTACACATTTGTTCCTTTTACATCGTATAATCATATCTGTTTTAAAAGTAGTAGGTGTAGAGATTTATTTAGAGCTCTGCTGAATGTCAAGATCAAAGCCTAATTCATTCAGATAAGAAGTTAAACATAAACGTACTCTGTCATGCTTGTTACATCTGGCATTCATTTTGTCAGTGTAGTGATTAAAGATATGGATTTGAGTTTCATTTTCTAAGCCGCATTCCTTACAAAGTGGTGATAGATTGTTTTTAAGACGATAAGTATTAAAATTAAGTTTTAGAAGATTGTTCCGAGCTTTTATAAGAAAAAGATATTGAGCATCGTTGAGCATATCAGATTTGATAATGTAAGAGGTAGTTGTGCTACTGCTAATTTTTCCAGCGATATGTCTTTGAACACTTAATTGGCAACATTGTTCGCTATAAAAAAGTCCAATAATTTTATGCATTTCAGATGAGTTGTTTTTTAGATTTGATCCATCAAAAGTAATTAGTACGTTCTTTATGAGCAATCTCAAGTCGAAAATTACATTCAAAGAGACATATTTTTTCTCAGAAATATCGAACATAACCTTTAAACATAAAGAAGATTTTTGAAATTTTGTAATAAAAGAAGAAGTTTAATAAACCTTGATTAAGTCACCATTTATCCATTTTAGAGCAGCTTCAAGAGAAACATTGCCTCGAGCCTCTGTAAGTTCATTAGTTATCTTGTTGCGAAATTTATGGATTTGGACAGTTAAGAAGGCGTGCGAAGTTAGTGATACTTTATACAAAATATTCATCGATGGAGGCAGTAAATCCAAGACCACCGAGTTTACAATCTGCATAAAGAAACGAATTATTAAGAAGGCTGTATTTGTCATCAAGAACTTTTAAAAGTAGAGACTTAAATTTGTGGTCATATAAAAGTTGTTTGATCCGTCCATTTACTACTCGTTTCCGCTCACTACCTAGCAGCATATGGCTGAGGTTACAATTTCGGAAGGTGAATATAAGACGAGAGTGTATAAAAGTCTTAAAAGTATATATCTTTTGAGAATGATGTAAATGAGATTCGAAAACAAATTTTGTGTCTGATAGAGCATCGGTGAGTTGATTGTCAATGTTATGTTTACGCTTATCCGAGAAGTCGACAACAAGATATTTATAAGCATTATCGGCAGATATTTATGGTAAATACTCTCCATAAAGTGAGGGTTTAAAGGCATCAGCATTGATGTTGTATTAAAGAAAAAAAGCCGGGTTTAGAAGGTTTTAATTTCAAATTTGCCATAGAAGCAAGTTTCGCTGTTTCAGTTAAGGTGTCCTTAATCATTTCAAATGAATCTGAAATAAGAACTATATCTTCAGCATAGGCAAGTATGCTATGTTAGAGCCATGGAAAATTTGCTTAGTATTTTAGGCAAAATTAAACCAATGTGTTGGATTTCATTTGTAACAATGGTACTTTTACCGGACTCATCAGCTCCAGAATAAAAGTTAGTCATGATGAAAACTTCAAAAATATCCGAGTCAGTTTGATCAATAATTGAATCTGCCATGTAAATGTAGGATATATTCACAGTGAAAATTTCTACATATAAATATTTTCCGGATGCAATTCAATAGTTTGTCTTTGTTGCTGACACACAGCTTTGTTAATGTATAATGAAACGAATGTGCCTTGAAAACAGTTCCGCAACCACCTTGGGCGATTTTATCATTCATAACAACTGATTCATCTATATTTCTGCAAATTTCCTCATTTTCAATCACTCCATAGATTTTTCTATTCATTATATTGAGAGAAAATAAGCCAATTTTTATCCAGTTAAATTTAATTGTTAAATAATTCCAACAACACATCATCAAAAACATTGACAACAATTCAAAGTAATTTTGATATTCACGGTTCCGCCAAAAAACTAAACAACACTAACTCGAATAAACAACATTTCAAAAAAAGTAAATTTTAAATAAAAAATAAAAATGAACCCAATTCTAGATTCAACACAATGGATAAACAAAAAAGAGTCATTGATAAAGGACATCCCTGTTTTACACCTTTAACAATGGGAACTGTATCAGGCAATTGACCTTCACAGTCACAAAAGGTTCCAAAATCACGATATAATGCTTTTATAATAGAAATAGTTTCTTATTTAAGATCCATCTTGGACAGATTGTGCCAGATTAGGTTGTGAGGGAGCGAACAAAATGCATAAGATATATCGAATCAGATGATGTGGATTTCTGTTTTCTTTCTGATAGCAGAATCCATAATAAGATGTATGGTAGCATTATGCTAAGCGCATCCATCTGGTATACCTATAGCCTTTTGATTTTGACTTATAAGAGATCCATTTTTAATCTAAGACTGTGAGTTGTGCTTTAAGATAGTGGCCAACACTCGGTAATCTGTATCCAAAATAGCCAACGGGTGCCAAGACGAAGCCTCATGACTAAACTCAAGCTTGCCGGGTTTAAGAATAAAAACCGTCCAATAAGTCTTCCATTTTTCAGTGCAAACATGTGTTCTGAGAATGTTATTTATCATAGAAAGTAGAAAGTTTTTATTAGGTGAGAATTCTTTCCAATCCCGGATCGTTATCTCATCCATATCAGGAGCAGACGGCTCAAAATTCTTCATGATAATTATGACATTATCGATGGGGGAGGAAAAATCGGAGTCACAGTCAAGATGAATATTTGTGAATATTTGAACATGGTGAATATTTGTCAACAAAGATTTCTTTGTTGGGATTTTTGTCTTATTGAACACGAGGAGTCGGATCAGAGACCTATTCATCGGCGAATATTTAATATCCCAACAATGGGTAAATATCTAATATTAGTTTTTGTTTATTATATTTTATTAGAAAACCCTCTGTTGGAATATATTTTTGGATATAATAATCGTTGTTTAAATGATGGGTAAAAATCGGATTGTGTTTGTATTTATTATTTTTTATTAGAAAAACCTTTGTTTTAATTTTTGTTATAAAAAATATTAATAAATCACGAAAAAATTGAACTTTTATTGTCTGAAATCGTCAAACTAATTCATGTTTTTGTTTGATTAGATCAATCATTTGTTTAAATGTGAATTATATTGTAATTAATATTCGGGTTTTCAATATGAAATTGTACAAATAAATGAAACGAAATTAGACAGATTTTTGATTATAAATCAACTTAAATATAATTAAAAATATTTCATAGTTAGTAATAAAATAAACACTCAATTATAGTAATACCTTTTATAAACACTCCTTTCATTAAAAAAATCTGCTTAACGAAGTCAAAACTAATGTTAAATTTCTAACAATTCTTGCTATCGATAGTTGGTTTCAATAATTCAAACTGAGAAATCGCATTATTATATTATACACACACATACATACACATTCATTACTATCTCTGACATTGAGGTTTTTCAAATCTCTTTTCATGAAACGCATTCTCGACAATAGAATGTAAAGCATGTCAAAACGTTTCCAATTCATTTATAAATCCCGCTTTGAGTTTTAATATATTCTTCAAATTTCCGTACATTTTGTAACATAAATTGGACAGGCTTATATGCAATATTTTAGTGTAACAAATTAATTAATATTTGTGCATTTACTCCTAAGGTCTCTCTATCAATATGAAACTATTTAATATTAAAAACGTTTTCTGTTTCTACTTTCTTTCATCGAAATGTGTTGATTTTTATTTTCAAAATTAAATAAATTCACTCAACGCTAATACTCCTTATACTTTCGCTCAGGAGCGGAACAAGTGAACGTAGGACCCTGCGTTTCAGGGGCCCACCAGCTATAAGTGGCCCTCACCTAAAAAAATTATAATCTCAAAAAATGTTATTCGCCATAGTGAGCCCAAAAAATAAAACTATGATTAAAAATATGATAATCAAACCTAAGGTTTGTAAAATACATTTCCGATAAAATTTATTGTATTTACATACAACTATTTCAGAACTGTAAAGCAAATCAAGAGGAAAAGTTTTTGAAATGGAACAATATTATTATTATCGAAAGTAATAATGATATTGTGTTTTATTCCATTATATATTATGAAAATATATATCTATAAGTAAAAAATATTCTTATGTGAGAGGGCCCAAATTTTGAAGTTCCGCTACTGCTCTCGCTATCGAGGTAATATGATTTCCTTGTATAAAATTTCGTGTAAATAAGCTACTCGTCAAATGCAATACAAATCTCTAAAATTAAAGAAATTTATGACTTTTATTTTATCTCACCATTTAAAAAGGTCCTTTTTCAATGTATTCATGTATCAGTTTGAGTTAATTGTGACGCTTGGACTTCATAGAAAGGGCGTGGGGACTTTATGATAATTGTGTTATGTCAGTTGTTTAAAAATATTACATGTAAATTGTCTAAAAATGGATGAAAACTAATTGAAAATAAATAGAATTCAAAGTAATTTTGCTAATAATACAATTTGTGGTCATCCATAAAAATTTATTGATCTATTATCTAATAATTTAATTCTTTGATAAGTAAAATAAAATATTTCAACATAATATATTGAAAAATTATTAATGTTATTATTAACAAATAAAATTTTTAAATTGTTAGTTTTTCTTTTTCCTTCAACATGTACTTAAACATCTAGAATAAATATTCGTGAAATAATTGTAACAATTTGATCTTCCTATTGCGGTTGGTAATCTATTACATCGAGAATAGCGCGCGTTGTAGGTATTAGTACAAAGGTCTTCACATGTTCCCGCTTCAATTTCTGGAGCCTGCATCACGCTCAACAACACTAAAACAGCCTAAATAAATAAATAAAATTATTAATTTCAAAAAAATAACTCACAATCGTATAAAACATTATGAAAAGTTGTAAATAATAAATGCATTGTTTTCGGCGCTTAAATACGCATTATAATTCGATGATGCTATTAATAAGGTTAATCTGATTGGATGTTTCGTGATGTTTCGTAGAATATAGAATAAAATGTCTTCTTTAGAAGGCAGTGCGTCTTAAACATTGCCGGCTTACCCAAGTTAGAAATGTGCGAAATAAAAGGTTAAGGGAGAAAACTTTTCAGGCTTAAGTCATGAAAATAATTCTCTACGTTAATTATCAATGCACAAGAAATAAAGTAAAAAGGCGTTAAATCCCAGATCAAACTAGAAAATAAATATTTTATCGAGAATTATTCTTGTCGAAAAGGATATATTGTTGGATATAATAATCGTTGTTTAAATGATGGGTAAAAATCGGATATTAGTTTGTATTTATTATTTTTTATTAGCTCTGTGCGCAGAGGGGTATTTAGGGTATGGCACACATGGCACGTGCTATGGGCGCCAACTGAAAAGGGGCGCTGAAATGCGCCTAACGTATAAATACGCAAATGAAAATAAAAAAATATTTTTATATACATAAATATGTGTATTAAAAAACTGCGTATGAAACAGAAGGCATTCGTTTTTCGTTTGTTTCTCAATGTCCTCTATGCCCCCCCCAGCTCTCTTTCTCTCTACAAATGTGATTTTGTATTTGAAAAATAGAAATTAAATTTAACAATTTGCGTCAGCTAAAGCAAGAAAGATAAATTTGTAATAAAGTGTTAATCGATTTAACTTGTGTGATTTTTTTGCCCTATTCTAAAGTAGTTTTTCAGAAATTAAACGTAAGAAACCTATCGTCGGAGAGGGGCGCAAGATCGTTGTTTGCCATAGGCGCCATTTACCCTAGGTACGTCAATGACTGTGCTAATTTATTAAATGTTGAAAATAAAAATCAACACATTTCGATGAAAGAAAGTAGAAACAGATGACATTTATAAAATCAAATAGTTTAAAATTGATAGAGAGTTCTTAGTAGTAAATGCAAAAATATTAACTAATTTACTACACTATAATCTTGCAAATAAGCTGCAGCTTGGGTAAATATAAACGTTGTTTTTCAACTTAAAATTTTCTTGTCTTGTATCATTATATAAAAAAAGGATCATTATAAAAATATTTACTTTATTTACACTTCAAAAAATCCGGATTTGTATTTATACAAATACCTCTAATGCAGCTTCTTAGTGTCAATATAAGTCGGGTAGCTATTGAACATCTGTTCGGGTCAAATAATTTGAGTTTGCATACTTTACGAAGTGAAATCCTAATTGCTGAAAGTATGATTAACCAATAATCTGATTTTTTTAATCTTCATATCTTTTTCAACTATAGATCAATTTTTTATATTTACCAGAGATTTCCGATTTTGCCTAAGAAACGCAACATGAAGAAGACAGAAATATCACATTAATATTATTAGGATCAAATGACAACTAGATTTTATTTAATATAATAAAACTATCCTATTTATGTTACAAAAGATAAAAAATTTTAAGAATATTTTTAACTAAAAGAAGGATTTTTAAATGACTTGGAAATGCTTTGACATGCTGTACATATTAATGATGAGAATGCGTTTCTTGAAACGAGTTTTGAGAAACTTGGATGTCAGAGATAGTAATGACATCCTCATTATTAGAATATATATATAAATAATTAAATAAATTTGCAACGATTTAATTAAAAGATAACGCCAATAAAAAACTTTTCGTACGATATATTTCGATAGCATAACTATCATCTTCTGGTACTCAAAACAAACTAAAAATATTATGAATTAATATTTAATTTAAACAAATTATTTTTTATTAATTAAATTTTGTAATAAATAAATATTTATAAAATATATTCAAATAACTTTTAATTAATTTAAAATTTCACTTATATTATAAATTTTTTAAAAAATTAATGTAATTTAAAATTTCAATTATTTTAATAATATTAAAAATTTTTTTTTTAAAAAACAATACATAAACATGATTTAACAAACGTTAACTATTTAAAAACATACAATACATTCGTAGTCACAGCACTTTGCACATTAATCTTTGGATCCAATGACCCAGGTTCGTTGTAACAACTATTTTAGATTTAGTGTTTTTATGAAAATAAGTCACTGGGTTTACAATTGAAAGTTACTGGACTCACTATATAAATTGATAAAGAATAATCAATATTTTTAGAAATCTCACACATACTGGATTAACTAATGCTAACAAAATTCACACAATTAATAATAATGCTATTGATAATAATAATTTAACTTTCAAAATAAAAAAGACAAACAATTTTTCACACGTAAATTTATTACAAACACGTATTTAGTAAACATTATCAATATCAGTCAAGTGAATACTAATGATATCTAAATAAACTTTTGTTTTTAATAAGAGCTTTGAAAATATCTAAATACTAATTAAATGTTGATACCAAAACGTGTAAAGTTACATTTACATTCATTAACAACATGCTAATTAACCGATAATTTCGGACATTAAAGCTTTATGTAACCAAACATTGATTAAATAACCATTAAAAATTCATCATGTGATACCTATTAAATATTTCAATAATTTATGATTCAAACTTGGTATAATACTTTTCGATAAATTTATAAACAAACTATTACATGATTTGTTATAAAGTTATTTAAAAGGTTAAGAATTTTAACCCTATGTGAAGAAATAGGTAATAACTTTAACCCTAAGTAATTAAAGAACTAACAGTTTTAACCCAAAGTAATGAAATATTTAATAATTTTAACTCTAAATAATGAAAGAGGTAATAATTTTAACCCTAAAGGATAAAGGAAAACACAACTTTGACCCTAAATGATGAAAGAGGTAAAGATTTTAACCCTATGTGATTACAAGTTATAACCTCATGTATACCAATAATGACTAAATCCCAAGTAAACACATGTCTTTAATAAAGAGTAGTTGCTTAATTGGTAAAAAACATACATATATTTAAAAATCGTTGACAATTTTTAAGTACCAGTTTAAAATGGTTTGAAAATATGAATAAATATTTTAATTTAAGAATATTAAGTTGAAAATCTCAATTGAAATTAGATTAAAAAGTATATAAATTTGTTAATCGTCAATTTAAATAAACTCGTAAAATTATTGATTGATTAAATGCAATTGTTAATTAGAAATATTAATTAGAATATTATTGACTGAACTTATTTTTCAATAGAAAGTTATTCTTGAAACAAGACAAAAATAATATTTCAATAACTTTTCTTGAAATTAATTTTGAAAAAGTAGAAACTAAATACTTGATTTTGATTGTTTGTTACTATTGCTATTGACAACGACACTATCTTTCGATAAATTTAATCGCTAAACTCATGTTCAAAATACTAATAAATTTATCAATATATTAAAATTATTACAGTTTTCTTGAAAATAATTTGAAAACGTACAAACTATTTTTCAATGAAACTATTATTAAACTAAAAATAGATGAAAAGTTGAATAGATTTATCGATATATTTATTGTAATTTTTCTTGAAAATAATTTGAAAACGTACAAACTATTTGTCAATAAACTTATTATTTAACAAAAACCGGTTGTTGAAAATACTAATAAATTTTATCAATTAAAATAATTACAGTTTTCATGAAAATAATAATTTGAAAATGAAATTATAGAATCCTTGATTTTAATTGGTTAATTCTATTTATTACCAATGACAACGATTCAAATTAATTCAAATTTTAATGTTCAAATTATTTTCTAAATATTATTAGTATTGCATTGGTTAGTCGATAGGAAATCATACTATTCAATTGAACATAATTTCATTAATCTTTTTAAATAAATCAACAAAACAAAAGTCATTTAAAATTATTATGATGCTGAACTTGTTGCTAATCACCAATAAATTAACTTATTTCATTTAAAACTTATCCGAATCTAATTATATGAATTGTAAAACGCTGCAATTACCATAATTCATTACTCTAAAGTTTCCTTATAAAGAATACTAAAATAATGTTTCCAAATAAGCTGCAGCTTGGGTAAATATAAACGTTGCTTTTCAGCTTAAAATTTTCTTGTCTTGTATCATTATATAAAAAATAGGATCCTTATAAAAATATTTACTTTATTTACACTTCAAAAAATCCGGATTTGTATTTATACAAATACCTCTAATGCAGCTTCTTAGTGTCAATATAAGTCGGGTCGCTATTGAACATCTGTTCAGGTCAAATAATTTAAGTTTGCATACTTTACGAAGTGAAATCCTAATTGCTGAAAGTATGATTAACCAATAATCTGATTTTTTTAATCTTCATATCTTTTTCGACTATAGATCAATTTTTTATATTTACCAAAGATTTCCGATTTTGCCTAAGAAACGTAGCATGGAGAAGGCGGAAATATCACATAAATATTATTAGTATCAAATGACAACTAGATTTTATTTAATATAATAAAACTATCCTATTTATGTTACAAAAGATAAAAAAAATTTAAGAATATTTTAAACTAAAAGAAGGATTTTTAAATGACTTGGAAATGCTTTGACATGCTGTACATATTAATGATGAGAATGCGTTTCTTGAAACGAGTTTTGAGAAACTTGGATGTCAGAGATAGCAATGACATCCTCATTATTAAAATATATATATATATATATATATATATATATATATATATATATATATATGTTGAGGATACCTAAATAATAGAGTAAAATAATTAATAAACATGTAAAATGATTGAGTGAAACAATCATAAGTGATTAAGATGTGGTTCTGGAGCCTAATAAAAAAAGAATGAAAAAGAAATGTCGAAAAACGAGAAGGGAATAAGAGGAAATCTATAAAAACAGACAATTAAATAAAAGAAGGTCATTTATAATTAACAAGTGCTAACTTAGGAAAACAAAAACAAAAGCAAAATTTGCACGTTATTTCGAAAGCTCTTTCAAGATAATGGAAGAAATTTTGTTTGAGAATCCGGGAAAAAGCACCTTTAAAAATTATTTATCTGGACAGCTGTCAGTGATTATGGACGTCCAAAAGGAATTAGCGTTAAAAGTTATTAGAAATTCTATTTGACATAAGTACGTGTTAATGAATGATGAAGTATCAAAAGGAAGCGCAATTGGAAACAGAAAAACAAAAAATTGCAGGAGACATATAATTGCAGGAGACAAAGGGATCAGCGCGTGATGCATGGAAGCAGATCAATAAAAATAAAATTGGAAACGATTGGTCAAAATTAAATGATGCTATGAAAGATAAATTAGTATGTAAAGAAATTAGAAGATATTTTGAACAAGTCTTTCATGAAATAAAACAAAATCCAGAAGAATCTGTTCTTGAATTTAGATATGGATTAATTTCATTAGCTAGAAAAGCATTTTCAGTCAATTCAGTCGATGATATTAATATTTAAAATCTTATTGTTGATCAATTTTTAAGTGGACTTGGCAGTAATTTGAAAATGGTATCTTCTATTGTGGAATATGATGACATATTTGATTTAATTCGAAAGATTTCATACATTGAATTAAAGATGGCTGATTGTAATAAAGTTGTAAAGTTCAATAACTTATGCGCGAAACAAAATATTAGAAAGTGTAGTTTTCAAGATAAATTTAAAAGTGAAGATCTTGAGATCAATAAAAGTAATAAAAATATTTGTAACACTTTAAGATCTTTTAAATCTTTGAACTTTGAAAAGAAACTATTATTAAATGATGATTATGATGTATATGGTCAAAAGAGTTATTCAATAACTAATAAATGTAATTTAAATTATGAAACTATTGAAAATGAACTTTGACTGGAAGATATGGCAGTTGAATTCAAATGTAATGATAGTTCTTTGGAAATTATTGACCAAATTGAATGTACCCATTCTAAAATATGTTGTTTTGAAAAAAATGAAGTTGTTTATTCATTTAATAAATATTGTGTTTCCAACCAACTAATCTTATTGAAAGAAAAGAAAATTGTATTTGATGATCAGAGTAAATTTATTTCAATGTTATCGAATTTTACGACGTTTAATGTTTATTTATCTTTTGTTCAGAGCAAAGTTATACGGTATGAATCTATAGTCATTACAGAAAATATTATTAATTTGAATTTACTGTTACCTAAATGTGATATTCCTCTAATTGCAAAACCTGATGAAGTTATAATTGATTCTGAATATTTATCTGAAGCTATAATGATCCAGAATGAATGTAAAGTACTCAAAACTTATTTGATAAAAAATAATATTACAAGTAAAACATTTAATATTATATATATCATTATCAAACTAATTTGGACTCATTTAAAATTTTATGAAAATAAACATATCGAAGAGATTATTAGATATCATTTTGAGTACATCAACTCGCGTATGAAAGATTGTATTTGCCTTCCTATGATTTGTTATATCAATGTTATATATTTGAAATGTGGAAATCGCATTGGATCTGATGGAGAATTAAATATTAAAACTTATACCTCACTTGTAAATAGACTGATGATCGAATTTTAATAAAATATAATGAAAATATTTGAGAAAATCATGAAATTTATAAACCTCAATCCAAAGTTACTTTAATCAGGTTCTGTTTACTTTAAATGATTCTTATGGACTACGTAAACCAAAGAATTAGAAATTATTATTTTTACGCTAAATTTGAATTTGAGCTACTTGTATATAGATGAAATTTTTATTACTTATCACTTTTAAATGATTAAAAGGTTTTAGTCGTGAATGATTGACAATATTTAAATTTTTCAGAAAAATATTGAATTATAATTGTAATTGGGAACTGTTCTGAGTTAAACTGTTATGATCAAATATTTTGTAAATTTGTGTAATGAGATGTATTCTAGATTCATGAGTCTAAAGGGTCAAACTTGAGCAAAAATTTTATTTTTGATATTTTTGTTGGGCAAAAACTGATAAAAACCCTTTTTCTTTTACTTTTGTTTAGCCAGCACGATAACGCCTGTGTGGTTTTGAGCAGAAAATTTAAAATTATGTAAAAACGGAAATTTAAAGAAAAATAAAATAAATAAAAATTTAATAAAAATTTCGAGTCAAAAAAAATGTAAAAATTTAAATTTAAATCAAAAAGAATAAAAATTTTATTAATTTTGGAAATTCGAGAAATTCCTTGTTTTACTGCATCAAAACACACACACAAACAATCATGATATATAAGGCGAAGCTGGCTGAACAAAAAACACTCTTATTCTCTCTCATAATACTTTTATTATTATACCACTGTTATATTATTTGGAAGAAGTAATTTTAATTTATTTTTGTTTTATATTTAATATGATTTTATTCACGATAATTTTTTTAATTTTCAAATTTTGCTATTGAAAAAGTTTTCAAGAAACGTCCTTTCGTGATCGAGAGATTCGACCGTGTTGTTGAACCTCCATCATAAAAGGATTTGTTCTTAAAGCACATGAATTAAAATTTATCGACCAAAATTGAATGATAGACTACAAGCACACAAGTCAATAAAATGAAATTATTTTTTCGTTACCCCGGATCAAACCGGTCGTTAGTGGGGGAAGCCGCGGTGCCGGTAGTAACCAGGCCTGCCCAGTATTCTCCCCTTCCTAAATCCTATCGCCCGACCCTCGAAAGAGTAGTGTTGAGGTCCTGGGAAAGGTTAAATATAAAGTTTACAACACAGCAAATGAAAGATACACCGACTAGCATATAGAAGAATCAGAAAGAATTTTTTTTTTGTGATCAACAAATGTTATTCTAGCACAAACGTATGACACAGCTCATTAAAATTCGCGACTAATCACATTAGGAAGTTAAATCGGCCATAGATCGCATTTTCGTATCAAATCTACATGCTAAATCGATTTTTGAATGTTACCCAAAGACTTTATGTTATCTTAGTACTTAGATTTCAACTTTTCGTTCAGTTCATAGAATTAAATCCACGACTCCATAACCCCTAAAACAACTATTGAAGTGACTATTATACTCGTAAATTTATTATTATTACTAAGCATTTCATTATTAATCTTATCATTTTTATTAGATATTATTACTGTTAAAATTATTATTTTTCTGATATTATTATTGTTATCAATATTCATATTGTGAATTTTCGTTAATTATTTTGATTATTATTACAAAGTTTTTCATTAATTTCACCCTAGTACTCCTATTGTTACCATCTAACATTATTAATATTGACACTAAACGATTATTAATGTTATTATCATTATTATAAATATTATTAGTACCATACTATTATTGCCGCAAAATCCATATAGCACCATTAATATTACTTTTATCATAATTCTGACGTTATTAATATCAATTTTATTACTATTATTATTATTTCCACACTAATATTATTATTATTATTATTATTATTATTATTATTATTATTATTATTATTATTATTATTATTATTATTATTATTACAACATTATTATTCCTGTCGTCAGGAATCATATTACTATTATCATTATTATTATTAAAATATTATTATCATTATTATTAATATTATCTATATTACTGTTATTATTATTACTCAATTATTATTATTATTATTATTATTATTAAGTTATCCTTATCACCACTATTATTATTATTGTTATTGTTGTAGTAAGTCTATTATTATTAATACTAGTATTAATATTATCATTATTATTCCTAATACCATTATTATTATTAACACGATTTGGTTACTAGTATTATTAGCATCAACATAAAGTTATTTAGACCATTATTATTATTATTAGTATTATTTTAAATGCAAATATTACCATTCATCTTATCATTATTAATAACTCTATCACTATCAAGGTAGTTCTATCATTATACAATCGTTAATTTTACACCCTCAATAAAAATAAAGACAGATAAAACCCCATACCTTTATTGAGAAAGAAAAAAAAACCATAACAGAAATTTTTTTTGTATAAAATTCCATATTCGAATAAAGTTAAATTCCAACGAGATGTTACGTCTGGATTGGGAATTGCAGCTGAACCGGAGGGTCATGAAAGAAAATGGTTTAATAGTGCGACATCAAAATAATTTACCAATCGTTTGGAATAGATTCCATTACTGGGAGTCGAGTGAAGAGACTTGTGGGTTGCGAGGGCGGCTAAAAATATAACGAATGCGCGGTGAGAGTGACAAAAGAAAAATCAATAATACTTACTATAGAATTTATAAATTGTTTGACTCGTTTCTATGGCAACGAGTGAAAAGCAAAAGATGAATTGCTTTGATGTGTAAAAACAAAATAACAAAATTTAAGTCGTTGGAGAAATACATTTTTTTTATATCATTGTTATTTCAAGGTTGATAATATAATGAATTATGTACCTAACCTCGGTTATCACAGGTATTGTCAACGTTGTCGTTGCTAATACCTGTTATAACTATTTGATCATAAGAAAACAGTAGATTCCGTTAAGATATATAAGTAGAAAAGGACATACCCATCCTTCCCCCATCCAGATGACAAGTGTTTGTTGTATTTAAAATGATTACCATATATTGCTACATTAATACTTATTGTACATAGAGAATGATAGACATGAAGTTAAAAATTGATTTTTTTTAGTGGACCCACATGAGAAAACACTAGAGCGATTCCGAAGAGACATAGCCGGCTATTATCGAGCCGCAACGGACGCCAACCAAAGGGCAGAGGCCATGGTGCGGAAGTGCCGCTACATGGAGCAGACATGGCTCCGCCCCGAAAAGGCAACCAAGCTGAGGGTAGAACTGGACACTGAAAACTCAGCTAGCTCAGAAGGACGAAGCCCTGCGGTCGGCCGAACAGAAGGCCCAGGAGCTAGAAAAACAGGTCGCAGAATGGAGGTTGAGAGATAACATCCGGACAGGCCTCCTGCAGAGTGGTGTCAACCTGTCTGAAGAACAACAGGCAATAATGTTAAGGAATGCCACTGGAAAAGACGCTGGCATAGGAAACCTAATAGCAGGCCCTTCACATGCATCAGAGGAGTTGCCGAAAAGGAATCGTAAGAAGAACCGGCCGAACAAAAGAGAGAGGGAGAGGCAGGCTAGGTTACATCGTGCACGCCTATTGGAGCACATCTTGGATGCCAATGGGTTTTGATTGTGAAATTTTGTATTTAACTGGACTAAATTAGTAGATTTCAATCATTTATTACATGTGTAATTCATAGATGTTAATTGTTTATCTATTATAATATAAATTGATAACGTGTTAATGAATTTGTTTGTTATTGACAGGTAGATATGACTAGAGTGGTTGAATATGGAGAAACAGAGTGATCTAATGATTAGATAAATTAGTAAATAGACAGATGAAAGGAGGACCAATTAAGTAAGAGCATGAAGTCTTCTATGACAGCTCATGGACCCGAGGGGGGTTAGGGCATTAGCAGTTCTTGAGAAGGAGCTCACCTTTTGCTAACCTTCCACCCACTAGTTCACAGTACCAACGTCATTTATGACGGGTGACTAGCGGTTCAAATTCTTATGCAGGCGCTAGGTGGGGATAATAACCCTTAGGCAGTTCAAAACTATTTTAAGGACCCATCAGTGCCCAGCATTATGTAGAGAACGATGAGCTGAGTAAAAATGCTAATTAAACTATTGTTATATTTTCTAAAAGTTCGAAGTTACAAAGGGTCAAACTTTGACCAAAAAATTTAATTTTTGTTATGTTGTACAGGACGGTGAGTTGAGTATAATTGTCAATGGAACTATAGTCGTATCTAATCGAACTTCAAAGGTGTAAAGGGTCAAACCTTGACCAAAAATATAATTTTTGATATGTTGTAGAGAAGAATGAGATGAATAAAATTCCCAATAGAACCATGGATCTTCCAACCTTTGGATAAAATGTTATTAAGGGTCAAACCTTCAAAAATTATAATTTTTGATATGTTGCAGAGCTTGACGAGCTGAGCAAATTTTACAATGGAACTATGGTTGTCAGATTTTTGGATCAAGGGTTATTAAGGGTCAAAATCTTGGGCAAAAAAATTTATTTTTGATACGGTATAGAGAACGATAATATGGCAAAAAAGACGATAAAATTATGATTTTTCAACCTTTGGATAAGACGTTATAAAGGGTCAAACCTTCAAAAATTTTAATTTTTGATATGTTGTAGAGCTTGAGAAGCTGAGCAATATTTACTAAAGAAGTATGACAGTCTGACTTCTGGGTCAAAAGCTATTAAGGGTCAAAAGCTTGATCAAAATTTTTAATTTTTGATATGTTGTAGAGATCGATGAAACAAGCAAAATTGCCAATAGAACTTTAGTCATCAAAGTTTTAGATAAAAAGTTATAAAGGGTCACAACTTTGGCCAAAAATTCTAATTTTTGATATGTTGTGTAGAATAATAAGACGATCAAAAATTACCATAGAACTATAATCGTGTGAACTTTTGATAAAAAGATACAATGGGTCAGAACCTTCGAATACTCTAGATTTCAGAAAATTGTGAAGAAATTAAGAATTTTGAAAGTGAATAGCAAATATTTTTGTAAATCAGTGGAGATCCTTCAATTTATTTCATTTGCATAGGCGCAAATCTCATGGAATTTATAAATAACATAAAAACTTACATTAAAAATTTGCATGTTAAATTTTTAAACAATTAGTTGTATGAAATGTCTTAAAAGCAGTTGTTATCTTTATTGATAATTGAATTAATGTAAAGTTATTAAGAGTTTTACAGTATGATCAAAATGGAATTGAATGTCAAATCTTAATTCGAGTACTAATTTCTTTTAAAGAAAGGAGATCTGTTGAGGATACCTAAATAATATAGTAAAATAATTAATAAACATGTAAAATGATTGAGTGAAACAATCATAAGTGATTAAGATGTGGTTCTGGAGCTTAATAAAAAAAGAATGAAAAAGAAATGTCGAATAACGAGAAGGGAATAAGAAGAAATTAATAAAAACAGACAATTAAATAAAAGAAGGTCATTTATAATTAACAAGTGCAAATTTAGGAAAACCAAAACAAAAGCAAAATTTGCACGTTATTTCGAAACCTCTTTCAAGATAATGGAAGAAATTTTGTTTGAGAATCCGGGAAAAAGCACCTCTAAAAACTATTTATCTGGACAGCTGTCAGTGATTATGGACGTCCAAAAAGAATTAGCGTTAAAAGTTATTAGAAATTCTATTTGACATAAGTAAGTGTTAATGAATGATGAAGTATCAAAAGGAAGCGCAATTGGAAACAGAAAAACAAAATATTGCAGGAGACAAATAATTGCAGGAGACAAAGAAAGACAAAAACGAAATTAAACAAAAATTTGAATTAGAAATTAAGCAAGGTCAAAGCAAAGCAAAGCAACTAAATCAGAGTTACCGATGTTAGAAACCCACCGCAGTAGTTAAGTGATTGTAAAGCCAATTGATCCGAAAAGTGCTATTCTTCCCGAAGGGTCGTAATAAACACCAAATTGTGATTGATTGATAATTCGTTGTATCATTTTAAAGCGAAGATAAAGTGTATTAATCAATAAAGTTTATATCGTTTGGAGTTCTTTACTGTTGTTTAAGCACGCTTGGAGTCAGATTGACAATAATTCCTATTCGAATTCACCAACAACCCCAACATATATATATATATATATATATATATATATATAATGCGATATCTCAGTTTGAATTATTGAATTATAAAGGGGAAATAATAAGGCAAAATACAAGGCCGAGGAGAAAACCTTTCAGGTTTAAGGCATCCAACTAATTCTCTACGTTAATTATCAATGAGAAAATAAACCAAGAATCCAAATTTAGAGAACAGAAATATAGTAGAAAGACTTAAAATCCCAGATCAAACTAGAAAATGAATAATTTATCTAGAATGAATCATGTCAAAAACGATATATTGTTGGAGATAATAATGGTTGTTTAAATGATGGTGTTGGGGTTATAATAAAACATGAAATTTTATGAAATTTTAAAATTATCAAAATCAATTAAAATTAATTAAAATTTTGAAAAAAGTAAAAGTCAATATATTTCGGAAGGAAAAAGTGGTAAACGGTGGAAAAGTTGATTTTGAAGACGAATAAAATACTATGCGATTGAGATAAGGTATATTGAAGGGTCGGGATACCAAAAACAAATTATTTACCGACGAACCCATTAATTAAGGGCCGCCGAGCTGAGCGTCAGCTTAATGGGTTTCCCGGCATTAATAAAATGGGCAATAAATTGTCCGAACGGAAAAAATTGTTTCCTTAGCAGTAATCCAAATTAATGGGCACCCAAAAATTACAAAAGGAACTGACAATAAAATAAGTTGCCAGTTGGTCGAAGCGAGAATCTAACGAGTTGGAGAAACGAGTGAAGAGCAGTAAACCGATAATGAAGTTTATCAGATTGCAGTGACTTATTTCGTGATACCCTTAAATTGTTTACGAGAAGTAAACAATTGTATATCGTGGTAAATATTTGTCAATAAAGATTTCTTTGTTGGGATTTTTATCTTACTGATTATTTAACACGAGGAGTCGGATCGAGAGACCTATTCATCGGCGAATATTTAATATCCCAACAATGGGTAAATATCTAATATTAGTTTTTGTTTATTATATTTTATTAGAAAACCCTTTGTTGGAATATATTTTTGGATATAATAATGGTTATTTAAATGATGGGTAAAAACCGGATATTAGTTTGTATTTATTATTTTTTATTAGAAAAACCTTTGTTTTAATCTTTGTTATAAAATATTAATAAATCTCGAAAAAATTGAACTTTTATTGTCTGAAATCGTCAAACTAATTCATGTTTTTGTTTGATTAGATTAATCATTTGTTTAAATGTGAGTTATATTGTAATTAATATTTGGGTTTTCAATATGAAATTGTAACAAATAAATGAAACGAAATTAGACAGATTTTTGATTATAAATCAACTTAAATATAATTAAAAAATTTCATAATTAGTAATAAAATAAACACTCAATTATAGTAATACCTTTTATAAACACTCCTTTCATTAAAAAATTCTGCTTAACGAAGTCAAGACTAATGTTAAATTTCTAACAATTCTTGCTATCGATAGTTAGTTTCAATAATTCAAACTGAGAAATCGCATTATTATATTATACACACACATACATACACATTCATTGCTATCTCTGACATTGAGGTTTTTCAAATCTCTTTTCATGAAACGCATTCTCGACAATAGAATGTAAAGCATGTCAAAACGTTTCCAATTCATTTATAAATCCCGCTTTGAGTTTTAATATATTCTTCAAATTTCTGTACATTTTGTAACATAAATTGGACAGGCTTATATGCAATATTTTAGTGTAACAAATTAATTAATATTTGTGTATTTACTCCTAAGGTCTCTCTATCAATATGAAACTATTTGATTTTACAAACGTTATCTGTTTCTACTTTCTTTCATCGAAATGTGTTGATTTTTATTTTCAAAATTAAATAAATTCACTCAACGCTAATACTCCTTATACTTTCGCTCAGGAGCGGAACAAGTGAACGACGGACCCTGCGTTTCAGGGGGCCCACCAGCTGTAGGTGGCCCTCACCTAAAAAAATTATAATCTCAAAAAATGTTATTCGCCATAGTGAGCCCAAAAAATAAAACTATGATTAAAAATATGATAATCAAACCTAGGGTTTGTAAAATACATTTCCGATAAAATTTATTGTATTTACATACAACTATTTCAGAACTGTAAAGCAAATCAAGAGGAAAAGTTTTTGAAATGGAACAATATTATTATTATCGAAAGTAATAATGATATTGTGTTTTATTCCATTATATATTATGAAAATATATATCTATAAGTAAAAAATATTCTTATGTGAGAGGGCCCAAATTTTGAAGTTCCGCTGCTGCTCTCGCTATCGAGGTAATATGATTTCCTTGTATAAAATTTCGTGTAAATAAGCTACTCGTCAAATGCAATACAAATCTCTAAAATTAAAGAAATTTATGACTTTTATTTTATCTCACCATTTAAAAAGGTCCTTTTTCAATGTATTCATGTATCAGTTTGAGTTAATTGTGACGCTTGGACTTCATAGAAAGGGCGTGGGAACTTTATGATAATTGTGTTATGTCAGTTGTTTAAAAATATTACATGTAAATTGTCTAAAAATGGATGAAAACTAATTGAAAATAAATAGAATTCAAAGTAATTTTGCTAATAATACAATTTGTGGTCATCCATAAAAATTTATTGATCTATTATCTAATAATTTAATTCTTTGATAAGTAAAATAAAATATTTCAACATAATATATTGAAAAATTATTAATGTTATTATTAACAAATAAAATTTTTAAATTGTTAGTTTTTCTTTTTCCTTCAACATGTACTTAAACATCTAGAATAAACATTCACGCAAGAACTGTAACAAATTGATCTTCCTATTGCGGTTGGTAATCTATTACATCGAGAATAGCGCGCGTTGTAGGTATTAGTACAAAAGTCTTCACATGTTCCCGCTTCAATTTCTGGAGCCTGCATCACGCTCAACAACACTAAAACAGCCTAAATAAATAAATAAAATTATTAATTTCAAAAAAATAACTCACAATCATATAAAACATTGTGAAAAGTTGTAAATAATAAATGCATTGTTTTCGGCGCTTAAATACGCATTATAATTCGATGATGCTATTAATAAGGTTAATCTGATTGGATGTTTCGTGATGTTTCGTAGAATATAGAATAAAATGTCTTCTTTAGAAGGCAATGCGTCTTAAACATTGCAGGCTTACCCAAGTTAGAAATGTGCGAAATAAAAGGTTAAGGGAGAAAATTTTTCAGTCTTAAGGCATGAAAATAATTCTCTACGTTAATTATCAATGCACAAGAAATAAAGTAAAAAGGCGTTAAATCCCAGATCAAACTAGAAAATGAATATTTTATCGAGAATTATTCTTGTCGAAAAGGATATATTTTTGAATATAATAATCGTTGTTTAAATGATGGGTAAAAATCGGATATTAGTTTGTATTTATTATTTTTTATTAGAAAAACCTTTGTTTTAATCTTTGTTATAAAAACTTAATAAATCACGAAAAAGTTGAACTTTGATTGTGTGACATCGTCAAACTTATTCACATTTTTGTTTGAATAGGTCAATCATTTGTTATATAGTAAATAATATTAGGGTTTTCAATTTGAAATTGTAAAAATAAATACAATTATGAAAGGAAATTAGACAGATTTTTGATTAAAAATCAACTTAAATATTATAAAAAAAATTAAGTCGTAACAGGATTATTCAGAGTAAAGAATAATAAAAAAATTGAATTATAATGATACCTTGTTTAAAGACTTCTTTTAATACGAAGCTTCTAATTAACGAAGTCAATTTTGCACATCTTTATGAGTTTTTATTAGATTGTAGAAATTCAGAAAGTCGCAGGTTTTTGTAACAAAGCTTGTCGTTAGTCTTTCTGTGAGATTCATTAAAATTATTATGAAATTCATTATTATTATTATTATTATTATTATTATTATTATTATTATTATTATTGTTATTATTATTATTATTATTATTATTATTATTATTATTATTATTATTATTATTATTATTATTATTATTGTTGGGCCAGAACACATACGGCCTTGGAAAATGTTTAAATGGATCGGTAACACACATGCAAACATAACAAACAAATTTAAAATAAACCTATTAAAACATCAATTAAACCCTATCAAATAGGAGAAAAAAGAGAATTACATATAAAATAATAAACATAAAAATAAATCAAAATAATAACAAAATGCAACAAGATCCGCACGATACAAATACAAATATAACATGAAAACCCAACAAATTCGACCGAAAATGGATAAATCAATAAAAGTTCATGAATATGAAATTTAAATCTAAAAAATTTGAATTAGAAATAATTCAGAAAAATTCTAAATAAAAAATTATCAAAATAAATTAAAAAATAATAAAAATAAAGATTAGAATACACTAGAAAATAACAAGGTCGAATTTTGTTTTACTACATCAAAATTAACACGCAAGGTTAGGGACAGAAAATAGGTATAAATACCGATGCATTTTCACATAAAACTTAACAAATTTTTGAGACAAAACTGTACTAATTTTTGAAAATATATTTGAAGCAACTTTTAGGTGAGCAGTAGTTTATTTGGAACTCTCTCTTCACGCCCCGTCCTCGCAACCTCGATAGAGCTCTGCTTGGATGTCGGCGTGGGGGGAAGATGTAATTTTATATTTTTATGAATGAATTTGGTCAAGTAATTTTGTATTTGTTTTGTTAATATAATAATAAATTTTTACAATATTAAAATCGAATTTGTTTTTCATAATTAAATTATTTTGTCGAAATTTTTCCGGCCCACAGCCAAGACACATTGCAAGTCAGAAAAATCAACATACAACTCAGATTCGTGTAAGTGCGTGGAATATCGCCGATGATCTGTGCCCGTGAAGACCCGGCGTGCGGAACGCAGGGGTTGGAACGTCAATATTATTCCGTATAGAAGAAAAGAGAAATAAGGAAGAAGTCTTTTGGCTGCTTCCTCGTTTCTCATTTCTGTAAATTCGACCTAAATTATTCTACATACGGCTCAAAATCGTCACACCGAGTAGTCCAGTGGGCACTCACTAAATGCAATATGAACACAAAATGCGCCTAAGGTCAATTAAGGGAAGGTGACGGGGAATTAAATAAAAATGAAATCGTTGCTATTCGCTATAAATTCATGTTACTAATTTATGTCATCCATTATAAATTTATACTATCGATTATAGATCCGTATGGTAAATTCATATTATTAATTATAAATTCATATGATCGATTATAGATCCGTATTGTAAATTCATATAATTAATTATAAATTCATATTATCGATTATAAATCCGTATTGTAAATGTACATTATTAATTACAAATTCATATTATCGACTATAAATCCTTATTATAAGTTCTATTATCAATTATCAATCCATATTGTTAATCATAACTATAAATTCACGTCATTAATTTATTATCAATTAATAGCTATAGATTCGTATTAGTAGTTAGGAAATCATGCGCTCAATCATACAATTTGTATGTTAATTACACAGTCATATTATTACTTATAGAGTCACATTATTAATTAAACATTCCCATTGCTAATCGGAAATCCGTATTATTAACTATAATTATAAATTGATGTTATTATTATGCAGGGTATTAATTATAACTTCAGGTTATTAATTAAAAGATTTTGCTTAATGATCAAAATTACGAAGTTAACCCAAAAATCGCCCGCGACAATCAAAAAACTTACGGTAGTCAAGTCATAATAATTTCGATAAAACTTAAAGACTCTAATATTAAGGACCAATATTATTCGATTAACATTCCCAACGTCCCTAAGATAAGATTAGAATAAATCAATGAGAATTTACATAAAAAGGCGAGAGAAAAAATCCAAAACCACCCAGAGTCTTCAAAATCACGTTGACCAAGACCAACCTCAATGTAATCCACAACTCCCTCGAGTATCGAGAAAATGAAAAATCGTAAACTCAAATTAAAATATAAGATCATAGAAGGTAATTCCAATAACAGGTTAAAGTCCTAAATCCAAAGATATGGGATCCGAATTGCGACATCCAACTGAGTAACATCCTGCCGTCCCGAAGAGAATGAGATTTCCAATCTGCCCATAATTACTTTAAATTATGACTAAATTTAATTGGAATGAATCAAAATTACCCAACGTTAAAAATCCCGATACTGTCAATTGATAAGCATTTTTCCCTGAAGAAAATTTCATTAATAAAACGAAGCCAATCTCCCAGAAAAATAACTAACTTGTCAACAGAGAAACCGCCAAGACGGTCCATGTCCTTGCCTAGCCAACTTATGCTCCTGTTCCAACCATAACCACCATATCTTCCCCAAAAAATCCAATGCCGATCCAGTAAGATTAGACCTAAAAAATGAATGGACTATAATGCTAATCAACATAAACCGGAAACTTCACGAATAATAAACTATAAATTGTTACATTATTAAACCCACAGAGAAATACGACCAAATTAAGTAAATATTAACCCAAAATCGCCGATTACTCTACAATCCGGATGTGGTAGTACCAATTGAAGTTGAACGTTGACACACCAGTCCGGTTCACTAAACCTGAGACATCACTATTGATTTGTTTACTTGCACTTCCAACTATGCAAATATAAAATCGAGAAATTTCGAATCCAATCAAATGATGTTGACATTTCCGCTGAATGGCGAATATCGCATATTTTCTTAAATAAATGCAGTTATATTAAAGTACTACACAAAGCGCAAACACCCACAATCATTGGAATATAAAATCTCACCCGGTATCATTGGATTAGAATTACATTAGAAAATGCGTCGACAACGAATTTATCGGAAAAGGAATGCTTCGACCAGCCCACCTGGCGAAAGATCGGTAGCCGATCCTGACCCACGGCTCATTGGTAATGATTTTTTCCTTTTCTTGTCATTTTTTAATGCATAAGTAATGATGATTTTTTGTACTAAATAAGGAGTTTGTAAAATTAAATATTTTTTTTCTTTCATCATAACGATATCGCAGTATTTTATAAACGGTTTGGTACGAAAACTTACCGTCGAATTTTTATTTGTTGAATTCCAAGATAATAATCCTTTATGTTTAGATTCTTAGGTTTTACATCCATTATGTTGTAATTATGTAGCATAATTTTTAGATGTTAGCTTTTACCATTTACAGCTTGGAAATCACCAAATATACGGAATCTTTATTTAGGGTATATCAAAACCATTTTAATTTTTGTTTTAGAATAGTATAAATAAATACGTTAGAAACGCATGTTAAATTTCAGCATAAGTTGACTGGTTTTCTCTAGATCACCGATATAGCGTAGGAATGGTAAGGTTTTTCTATTAGACATTCGTCGGTCAATAGAATGATCGTGAATCAGGGATTCGATTTTGCCATACTCTGGCGATTTTGTAATATACATTACAAAAGGATGGAGTTTGAAGATGGAAAATGTTACCAACGGAAGTTATCGGCTACTAACCTAAAACTGGTCAGCATAAAGGGGATAACCATCACAGACGACGTTAAAGGAAGAATATTCTTTTCTTTTGCAATTTTTTGAATGTCTAGTAATTTGTATAAACTTGAAAACTCAAATGCCAAATTCAGGACCCCGCATCCATTGATTTTGATACTCTCACAACTAGATATATCAAGTCAGGAAAATTCCGAGAGATCCGCACGTATATCGACACTTTTAGTTGTTTTTCCCACTATTAGGATTGAATTGTTGAATTTTCAAAAGGAATTTGTGTTAATTATGACTTCATTGAGGAAGTTCAGATCCGGATCTTATTCCTATGCAACTCGCCGACCGATAGAGAGAAGCGTGGAAGCTATTCCGACGATCCAGATGTCTCGAGTCTTCCCCACTCGAATCCCAACAGATCAGTGGCCAATCGGAAGACCCTAACCGAAATTCCGAAGCACCAGAACTGCTCTGGGAGGAGTGGAATCCAGCTGCAGAGATCTATGACCACGCTCGTCGCCTACTCGATGATCTTCTCAACCATCAACGACAGGTGGACCTACAGGTGGTTCGAGCCCGTCAATGCTTGGCGAACATTGAAGACGACATCGAAACCGGCCGGATTGCTACTGCCTATCACCACCCACGGCCACGCAGTCCCATGCCCGGAGGCACCGACGTAGAGATGGGCGTAAACAGGAAGGACTCTCAGATGGCCGGGTCTAACCGGGTTTGAAATACTAAGCGGCCAGTGATGATTTTCTCGAACTGCTCCCCGGAGGAGTGGGTAGCGAGGGGATTCACTGACACTTGATACTGACATCCTAAATTAACCTTAGTTTATATTTTCTTTGTTATTTGAAATAAATAATTAGTTCGGTTAGAAATTATTTTCGTTTTGTTTGATGCTATATTAATTTGTCGAGGAAGTTTTGTTTAATCCCGAAATATTTATTAGTGCTAGGGTAATAGTTACCTTTTTGATGTTATTAATTCCAGAAATGGATTCTCTACAAATCTTACGAACGGAACTGGCCTTGGCACGACAAAATAACAAGACTCTGTATGATCAAATTATCCAGCTGACTCGAGAAGTACACCAAACCCGAGCCACTTGGGTAGATCCAGCAAAAATAAAACCCCTATATCAGAGACTCACAGCTGCTCAAAAGGGATGGGCAGAGGAAAAGCAGATAAATCAAAGTCTGCGAACGCAAATACGAGGACTGGAGGTGGCCCTGTCGGCCAGTCAGGAAGGAGCGGCCGTTACTTACCCGCTCGTGTTCGCACCAGCTCAGTTAGCTTATCGGGAGTCGGCAGCTACTCCAACCTCGGTCCCGAACCCAGCAGCCACAGTAAATACTAACTCTCGCCAGGACGCAAGGAAAGAGCCAGGCGCCGTGCCGCTCGATTGTTAACTCAACCCAAATAAAATTCGAAAGCGTTGTAACTCGTTAATAATACATGCTTTGTTGTCTGATTGTATTAGCTCATGTGTAAGATAGTCCAGAAATCATGATAGAATCCCTATTATTTATTAAACTCCAATGATAAATACATGACAGGAAGGGACCAATTATAAAAAATCGAGCATGTGTCTTCTAACGACGGCTCGTTGGACCCGAGGGTTGTCCGAGCAATTACAGTATCAGCAATATTACTCACTTTTTGCTGACAATCCACCCACTCGAACACATTTCCAACGTTGCCCGGCAACGGGTGCCGAGTGGTAGTTGAAGTAATATTTGTATGGCGTTACCGGGGCAACAATAAGGCGGTTTAAACAAATGGCAAAAACCCAGAAACCCACCATTATTAATATTATTATTATTATTATTATTATTATTATTATTATTATTATTATTATTATTATTATTATTATTATTATTATTATTATTATTATTATTATTATTATTATTATGCAAATGAATCTGAAACCAGAGGCTTGGCAGGAGTATCAGGTAGGGTTTTAAATGTATAATAATCCAATTTGTCTGTTAATTTGATTTTCTTCATCTTTTTGTCAGCGAAATATATCACCGGGTGCCACTACGGTGCACTTTTTGTCCTGGGAAATATAAATAAGTTCTTTACAACAAATATTTAAATAAAAATAAAGTTACGATTTATTGAAAATATTTTTAAAAATATTATATACTAGTCGTATACCTGTGTTTCGCTACTGTTATAATGTTTTAATAAATTACTAATAACAAATTTAATATGTAAATCTACTGCGCTCAACAAAATGCCATATTCAGATTTTCATAAAAAAAATTACATCTAAGTTTTATTTTTCGTATGATTTATAATTACCATAATATTAATAGTTACAATATAAAATATAAAAATAGTTTGCCGTTTTTTAGGTTTAATATTGTGTAGCAATATATTGAAGTTCCATGATTGAAACAATTTCTCTAGTAATTTAAGTTAAAAAGTATACAAAAGCTCAACTTGGTAGCGAAATTTATTCTCCCCCATAATCTTCAATGATTTATATGTTACCATTGTTCAGATTACTATATTATATATTGATATTATTCTTGATAAAGTCACAAATTGTTGACGAGTTATCGAATTAAAATAAATATTCATGGTTAAACTATTGAATAACAGATGTAAGTAGTTTTATAATCGCGAATAAATTCACGGGTCTATTGAGTGAGTTACTTAGTGAATGTCAGGGAATGAGCTAGATACAATATTAGTGAATTCATAATTGCATTACATATTGGTTCACATTTGTGGCATAAAACCATCTTTGTTTTCGAAAAGCTTCCGCTTCTTCTCCTTCTAAAATATAAAAATGCATTATATTTAAATACTTCTGGTGCAACCAGCCACCAGTTAATTAAAAGTAGGTCATGTTTAGCAGTGTAAAAGGCTAGTAGCTTAAAAGCTGATGTTATTTTAGTACTTGGCTATATACAACATTTTTGGTTTGCTTATTTTTTGTTGACGACAATGTGTAATTTTGTTGGGTTCTTTGGTCTTGACATACCAACATATAATTTTCCATATAAAAAACATTGATCCATCAAGTCTTAACCAGTAACTTCAAGAGATTACCCTTGAGATTTATTATTAGTCAAGTCGAGTAAGAAATTGTTAACGTTGAAATGAAAACGGCAAGCTTGTTGGAATTAATTTTCGGTATTTGAACGTGCTCACCTTCATAAAGTCCGTTTAAAATTGTTGCTTCAATGACATAGTTATTTAGAGTTTTGACTGTAATTGAATCATTTTGGTGGATCTAAATTGCTCAACAACACGACGGGAGATCCGACTTTTAACACAAATTTGTGTCAGAATTCCATTTAGAATTAAGGTATTCAAAAATTCATTATATACATATATATATATATATATAATGCGATATCTCAGTTTGAATTATTGAATTATAAAGGGGAAATAATAAGGCAAAATACAAGGCCGATGAGAAAACCTTTCAGGTTTAAGGCATCCAAATAATTCTCTACGTTAATTATCAATGAGAAAATAAACCAAGAATCCAAATTTAGAGTACAGAAATATAGTAAAAAGACCTAAAACCCCAGATCAAACTAGAAAATGAATAATTTAGCGAGAATGAATCTTGTCAATTTTGTACTGATATAAAATTTGATTTCTCTTTACTATTTAGGATAAATACACCTGTTCTAGTCCATTAACAACTTCTATAGTAAAGGTTTAAATAAACATCTGACTGCAATTATGAAGCAGTTTATGTATTAACCATTTTTAAACTGCCTGACAAGTAAATTTTTGTATAAAATATATTTTAAACGACTCCGGGTGGTTCACATTTAATTTCAATAAAAATCTTTTGAGTAGCATTAAATAGATGATTAGCCATATTTTTGGTGTTTTGCATTTATATTTAGTTACTATATCCAAGTTCTTTTGAATCCGATCTATGTTTGAGAATGCTCATGGTTATCAAGCACAAATGAAGATGCATTATGTCAATTATTCAAGGTGATTTTCCGAGTCCCTAATCTGAATTCTTTTTATCCATCGTCTTTATTTTCTCGAATTTTACCCTTTGTACTATATTTTGTTGGTATCAAAATAGTTCCATTTCATTGTAATGAATTCGTTTAGCAGTATTTGTTGGATTTTGTTCGTGACCAGTTTTGTTTTTTGTGATTTTTGTTTCTATATTTTTTTTGGGTGACGAAAAGTTTTATTTTCACCGGATACATGAAGCATTTCGTTGAATAACAAGTTCTTTTTGTTAAAAATAATTTATTTTATTGTGCAAGAATATAAAATTTATTTCTGTTGATTCTTTAAAATAATGTGCACTGATTATATTTTAGAAATTATTACCTGGTTTACTGAACCTACTCAGGCATTTGAAAATTAAATACGTTTATTATTATCAAAATGTTGTCTTAAATTGCTTATCCTCTCTCAGTCCTCAAATGTGCTTTCAGTCTAAACATTTTCTTTGAATCGATAAATTTTTAACAGCTTTAGTTTTACATAATTTTAGTCACTCGGATTAAATTTTACCGATGGCCATTCATTTTAACGGCTGCAACGATTTCACTAAGTTATCCATTACCGTTTCTTTGACCTTATGACTTTATTGATGTTACAATTAATGGGTGTTCGCCGAGCTACCGACGTTATGAATTTAGAGCCAATCATGCTTTATGAAATTTTAGGTCGGTTTTTGGACGACTTGAAAGACAATCAGCAGGACCCCCGCTTTAGTTCTTCAAGTCGTTGTGGAAGTAATTTTATGTTTGTCTTCTGCTGAAA
Source organism: Schmidtea mediterranea (assembly GCA_022537955.1). NCBI lineage: Eukaryota > Metazoa > Platyhelminthes > Tricladida > Dugesiidae > Schmidtea > Schmidtea mediterranea. Next base: position 12,903,507 of record CM039682.1, on the reverse strand, counting down.
CATTATTTTTTAAAAAATTTATTGAGAAATCATATGTTGATTTTTTTGTCTTCTAAAAATTTAAATCTTATAAGGCGTTCGTTGCCTTTCAAAAAACATTTAACTTACTGCTAGTATTTCCTTTTCATTGCTCAAAGAAATTTTCTTGGAATTGAGTATTTTAAAACGATAAGGCCTAGGGAGCCAAGGCCAGGTGTCTATAAAGCACCATACGAATTAAAATCTCGTGTATAAACAGTACTACATGTTTGGAGTTGAAAAAACTAATTTTATGTTTTTACAAGCTGCGGCTTATGTGCAAGATTTATGTGCATATTTAATTAATATTTGAAACTATTTGATTTTACAAACGTTGTCTGTTTCTACTTTCTTTCACCGAAATATTTTTATTTTTTGCTTCAACATTTAATAAATTCGATCAAAGCTAATAACCCTTATACTTTAGTAGTAGGATGTGAGCTCTTCAGATACAAACCCCCTTGGCTTACGTAATTATTTCAAAATATATCTGACCTCTGTCCACACTGTTCCTACCTGGAGATCAATGCTAATAACCCTTATGCTTTCGCTATCGAGGAAATTTGACTTTTCCTGTAAATAAATATTATCACTTTGCGTTAAAGTACTCCGTCTTTTATTTTCAGCTCTTTATATATTCTGGATTTCGAAATAAATTTCGTTGCACATTGAGCATTTATATCCATTCTTTTGAAAGTAGCGAAATAGGATTGTGATACTTGGACTTCATAGAGTTAGGTTTTTTTTGATAACTATGTTGTGTAAATTGTGTACTAAAAATTAATCATTATCCGAAAAAAATAGTCAATTTGTGGAGATATTCCAATATAAATATTTTTTATAGAGGTGAATATTAATTTAAAACTAGAAAATAATTGATCTTTAGATGAAAAATAAATGAAGATAAATAAAATTCATAATAATTTTACTAATTCTTGGTTTTCCATGACATTTTATTGATCTATAAATTAATTTTTGACCAATTTTGATAAGCATCTTATTACTTCGAATATAAGCCGGACCCTAATTTTGCACATTAAGTAAAAAGTGCGACTTATATACAAAGTAATATCATATATTAAAATATTTAAATATAATTGATTGAAAAAATAATAATATTTATTAACTTTTTAATAAATAAAATTATTTTTTCTTCCTTAACAGGCAACATAAACCCCGGTGCAAGCACCGTAACAAACTCTTCTTGCTCTTCTGGTCCATAACATTTTACAGTGAGAACGGCATATTTTGTAACGATAATAACAATGGTTCGCATATCTCTTGGCTTCAATTTCTGGAGCCAGCACCACACTCAACAACACTAAAACAGCCTAAATAAAAAAAATAAAATTATTAATTTCAAAAAAATAACTCACAATCATATAAAACATCGTGAAAAGTTTCAAATAAAAAATGCATTGTTTTCGGCGCTTAAATACGCTTTATAATTCGATGATACTGAAAATGAGGTTAATCTGATTGGATGATTTGAGCGAAATGAATGATTAGATCGAGTCAAAATGTTTCGAGCGATCAAATTTATGTACTTTTTTTAACGGTAATCTATTTGTTTTAGTTGAAAACAAACAAAATTAATAATGAATTCAAACATCCTAAAAATTTAAATAAAATAAATTTACGGGCAACTCACATTAGTTACACATTGGGCATTATAGCAGTTAATTTGTATTTTATAAACGAGTAATTCATTTTATTTCATTATAATAATTATCATTCCTCTCTAGGGATTCTGAACTTGACCGAGTAGTATTGGTAATTTCTCGAATTCGAAAACTAATTTTCGCTGAGTTCGACTGACAGAATTTAAGCAATGTTTTTCTAATTGTAATGTTATGGACCACAAGAGCAAGAAACGTTCGTTGCATCGCTTGCATGGGGGTTTAAGCTGCCTGTATTTGGAAGAAATAATTTTATTGTTTAAAAAGTTAATAATAAATATATTTTTTTAATCAATTATATTGGAAAATTTTAATATACGGTATTACTTTGAATGTAAGTCGCGCTTTTTTCTTACATTTTTAATGTGCGACTTATATTCCAAGTTAAAATTAGTTTGAAAATTAGTTGAACAAACGTGTATTTAAAAAATTTTCAAATAAAAGACAAATAAGTCAAACATTTAATTCATAAAAAATTCATGAAAACTACTTTATTTTAAGAAAGTTTTTAATTTAGGTAAAATAACCTAAAATTATAACGTTAATTAACGTTAATATTTAGAGCCAATAATGAATCAAAACGAAATACTATCACAAGTAACTAAAGAAACCGAATCAGGGAAAGAAAAACCCAGAGCAATTCCAGGTAACCTACAGAAACAACTAAAGGAAGCAAAGGAAGAAGCCGAACAATAGCAACAAAAGACGATGCAATTAAAAAAGATGCTACTAGAGGTGAAGGAAGAATTAATGAAGGAAACGATCAAGACAAAGATGATGAGAGAAAAATGGGAAAACCAGTTGGAACAGCGAATAGTGTATCCGCAAGGAAAAGAGAACCCCTATAAAGAACGAGAAGAATTGATGAAGGAATTTATTCAGAATCAGACGAGAATCACAAATCAAAGAAAAGAAATACGAACATTAGAACAAAACAAACAAGATCAACAAAACGAGATAGAGAAGTTAAAAGAAGTAATCAAAGATGCAGAAACCCAAATACAAAAGGAGGAAATCTGCAGAAAGTTGAATCAGACAAAGGAGGAATGGGAACAGATATAGAACAAGCAAAGGAATGGGCGAAACGGCAAGCACTACACTGGAAAACAAAATGACAAGAGGATAAAGAACAAGCAAGAAGCTCTTTATATATTCTGGATTTCGAAATAAATTTCGTTGCACATTAAGCATTTATATCCATTCTTTAGAAAGTAGCGAAATAGGATTGTGATACTTGGACTTCATAGAGTTGGGGTTTTTTTTATAACTATGTTGTGTAAATTGTGTACTAAAAATTAGTCATTATCTGAAAAAAATAGTCAATTTGTGGAGATCCGACTCATTCGTGTTCAATAATAAGTAAGACAAAAATCCGAACAAAGAAATCTTTATTGACAAATATTCACCACGATATACAATTGTTTACTTCTCGTAAACACCTTAAGGGTAACACGAAATAAGTCACTGCAATCTGATTAACTTCTTTATCGGTTTACTGATCTTCACTTGTTTCTCCAACTCGTTAGATTCTCTCTTCGACCAACTTGCAACTTATTTTGTTGTCAGTTCCTTTTATAATTTTTGGGTGCCCATTAATTTGGATTACTGCTAAGGAAACAATTTTTCCCGTTTTGACAATTTATTGCCCATTTTATTAATGCCGGGAAACCTATTAAGCTGACTCTCAGCTCGGCGGCCCTTAATTAATGGGTTCGTCGGTAAATAATTTAATTAATTTGTTTTTGGGCTCCCGACCCTTCAATATACCTTATCTCAATCTAATAGTATTTTGTTCGTCTTCAATACCTGTATCTCTATTCCAGGTATTTTAATTGGAACCAAATCTTCAAGAAACCCGTTATCTGATGCTTGCTTATCAAAGCTATGTAATCTTATAGCGTCTTGATCTTCACAATCTTCGTTAGTAGAAAATTCAGCTACTGCTGGTAAATCCAATTTAAATGTTTCGGAACTGATTAATCGACAAAGTAAATTTGCTTTTTGAGCTAATAATAAATATCACCCAACAAAAAATTAATGTTAATCCAAAATTATTATTTCGGCACGAATTAAAAATAAAATGATTCTTTGAATTATTGTTGAGTCTCCCAATAAATATTGCTTCGAGTTTGTTTCAAAAAATTAAATCAGCTTTTAAGTAAAATTTATTTTTTGGTTAATTTAGAAAATAATTTAGTTTATTTTTAAGAAATTGAAATGTTATCCAAATATAATAAAAAAATAATATTAAATCCTAAAGTAAATAAAAATTTAAATAAAAGACCATTTTTCTACTAACATGAAAACTACTTTATTTTAAGAAAGTTTTGTATATAGGTAAATTAACCTAAAATTATAACATAAGACGGTTTTTTAATTCGTTTCAAAACGATATCATGATTGTAACATATAAACTGTGTTCATTTGAAAAATGAATAAAAATAAAAAAATTACAAAACAAATTAAAAATTGAAATATTTATTTCAAACAAATTCGCCATATCTTGTCATCTTTCAGCAGTATATTTATCTAAAAGTTAAATATCATTAATATAGCTATTACAAATTTCAATGATTAATGGAAATAGAATATTTCATTATTTTATATAATGCATCGTCATATTTCGGACAGCCAAGGGTTATAATCATTTATTAAGGTTATAATAATTTGGCAAGATTATGAAAATTTACTTCATTAAGATCTTTAAGCACGTGCGATTATTTTCAAAAGAGAAGAATCTAAAATTAAAACATTAGATTGGTACAAAAAATAGCATTTATTAAAATAATTAGATATTCAGATTATTATTATTAATCCATCACAACTCAGAAGAGGTGTCAGTTTATCATCATAAAATAAAAAAATACAACAAATCCATAAAACTTACAATTCGATCGTATGCAATAATTTTCCAATTCAACATGATTTACCTAAAAAAAAAAAATTATCAATAATTGTATAAATAAACTAGATAAACGAAATTAATGTAATTCAGAAAGACTAATCAAAAAATCATTTTCATTAAAATAAATATTCATCATAAATATATATCATAAGTTTTTTCGAAGATTAACAAATAACTTACATAAAATATAGGTCAATCTAAAAGTTTAACCGAAATTCATTATTAATTTGAAAGTTTGTATAAAAATTAAAACGGATAATTTAAACAACTTTTCTATTTATTTTTTAACAAAGTTTAAATTTAAATAAAAGATTTTGTAAAAATTTCATGAAATTTAGAGTAAAACTTTTTATAAACTTTTTATTCTATCATATGTTACACGGACAAATATTTTTTCAATATACAAAAAATTTGATTTCCACATATTAAAATTTTTCTGCTGAATTTTCTAGGCTTTTGCTCTACTCATTTTAGTGAATAACCCTGTAGTGAAAATCTCATCTGAAATTCATTTGATAATTTATAATAAGAAATGTAAATAAAACATTTACGAAAATCCTTAATACTGGTGAGTTACTACTGTGTCGTCATGGTAACCCAGACATACAAATATTTATACTACTTGGCTGCTTGTTATCCATTGCTAGGCAACGTTGGTACTGTAACAAAATTCTGAATATCCAAATCAATCTCCACAGTATATCTATATGACAACTTTTCTAACTCCAAATTCTTGCAATCTTCTAAAATACTATCAAGGTTATCACGAATCCAGCTAAATTTACAACAGGGTAAAATTTGACTTAAAGCCCATCCATATAGGTTATTGATGTCGATATACAATAACTCTGTATTTTCAGTAGTTTCCATGTGATGCTTATTAACAAATGTCAAACCACCGCGAATTCCCCCTTCATAGAAATTATAAATTACCATGTCTTGTAATAATTCAATCGATTCATCCAATGTTATTAATGCTGAATTTCATGACATACCTAGATTACCAAAGAAATTCAAAGGTTCAAATCTATTATGAGTTATAGATTTCAACTGAAATTGTTAAAAAAAATCGGCAAGCAAGAAAACCTCCAATTTTAAATAAACCATCATGTAATCCAATGAAGTGTTACAGTTTGTTTCTTTCCATATTTTCTTTGCCTTTTGATATTCATCTTCCGTAACTTCTTCCCAGATAGGTGGCGATTTATATGTTGTATCCAAAACTTCAAAAGAACTTGCAAAATTATATGGGAATATTCCTTTTGAGTCAACTATAGTTCCATTGAATACCGATTTTGTTAAGGGAAGATTGTTCAATGTCTTAAAAGCTTTAGACAATGAATCATTTACAGACTGGTATGAATCAATAAACCGTATTCTAAGATTACCAACATATACCATAAGAGATAAAAACTTTTCACTACTTATTGGAATACACAATAAATACCAAATGGGAAATTGATTTAAGCCACTCTTAAGAATATGATGTAAGTCATACCCCCGTAAATTATGAAAAACTACAGCTAATAATTCTATAATTTTTCTGGATAAATTACATTTACTAAATGCAGGACCAATATATTTTTCTGTAAAATGATCATGATCTTTAACTTTAACAACAAATTTTTCTCAAACAAATAACTGTTGGGATTATAACAAAATATGAATAAAAAAATAATAAAATTTTAAAATTATCAAAATCAATTAAAATTAATTAAAATTTTGAAAAAAGTAAAAGTCAATATTTTTCAAGGGGAAAAAGTGGTAACCGGTGGCAAATTTGATTTTGAAGACGAATAAAATACTATGCGATTGAGATAAGGTATATTGAAGGGTCGGGAGCCCAAAAACAAATTAATTAATTAAATTATTTACCGACGAACCCATTAATTAAGGGCCGCCGAGCTGAGTGTCAGCTTAATGGGTTTCCCGGCATTAATAAAATGGGTAATAAATTGTCCGAACGGAAAAAATTGTTTCCTTAGCAGTAATCTAAATTAATGGGCACCCAAAAATTATAAAAGGAACTGACAACGAAATAAGTTGCCAGTTGGTCGAAGAGAGAATCTAACGAGTTGGAGAAACGAGTGAAGATCAGTAAACCGATAAAGAAGTTAATCAGATTGCAGTGACTTATTTCGTGTTACCCTTAAGGTGTTTACGAGAAGTAAACAATTGTATATCGTGGTGAATATTTGTCAATAAAGATTTCTTTGTTGGGATTTTTGTGTTACTGATTATTGAACACGAGGAGTCGGATCGAGAGACCTATTCATCGTCGAATATTTAATATCCTAACAATGGGTAAAAATCGGATATTAGTTTTTGTTTATTAATTTTTATTAGAAAACTCTTTGTTGGGATATATTGTTGGATATAATAATGGTTGTTTAAATGATGGGTAAAAATCGGATATTAGTTTGTATTTATTATTTTTTATTAGAAAAACCTTTGTTTTAACCTTTGTTATAAAAAATTATTAATAAATCACGAAAAAATTGAACTTTTATTGTCTGAAATCGTCAAACTAATTCATGTTTTTGTTTGATTAGATCAATCATTTGTTTAAATGCGAGTTATATTGTAATTAATATTCGGGTATTCAATATGAAATTGTAATAAATAAATGAAACGAAATTAGACAGATTTTTGATTATAAATCAACTTAAATATAATTAAAAAAATTTCATAATTAGTAATAAAATAAACACTGAATTATAGTAATAGCTTGTATAAATACTCCTTTCATTAAAAATTTCTGCTTAACGAAGTCAAGACTAATGTTAAATTTCTAACAATTCTTGCTATCGATAGTTAGTTTCAATAATTCAAACTGAGAAATCGCATTATTATATTATGCACACACACACACACACACACAAACATTCATTGCTATCTCTGACATTGAGGTTTTTCAAATCTCTTTTCATGAAACGCATTCTCGACAATAGAATGTAAAGCATGTCAAAACGTTTCCAATTCATTTATAAATCCCGCTTTGAGTTTTAATAAATTCTTCAAATTTCCGTACATTTTGTAACATAAATTGTACAGGCTTATATGCAATATTTTAGTGTAACAAATTAATTAATATTTTTGTATTTACTCCTTAGGCCTCTCTATCAATATGAAACTATTTGATTTTACAAACGTTATCTGTTTCTACTTTCTTTCATCGAAATGTGTTGATTTTTATTTTCAAAATTAAATAAATTCACTCAACGCTAATACTCCTTATACTTTCGTTCAGGAACAAGGGAACGTAGGACCCTGCGTTTCAGGGGCCCACCAGCTATAAGTGGCCCTCACCTAAAAAAAATTATAATCTCAAAAAATGTTATTCGCCATAGTGAGCCCAAAAAATAAAACTATGATTAAAAATATGATAATCAAACCTAGGGTTTGTAAAATACATATTTCCGATAAAATTTATTGTATTTACATACAATTATTTCAGAACTGTAAAGCAAATCAAGAGGAAAAGTTTTTGAAATGGAACAATATTATTATTATCGAAAGTAATAATGATATTGTGTTTTATTCCATTATATATTATGAAAATATATATCTATAAGTAAAAAATATTCTTATGTGAGAGGGCCCAAATTTTGAAGTTCCGCTACTGCTCTCGCTATCGAGGTAATATGATTTTCTTGTATAAAATTTCGTGTAAATAAGCTTCTCGTCAAATGCAATACAACTCTCTAAAATTATAGAAATTTATGACTTTTATTTTATCTCACCGTTTAAAAAGGTCCTTTTTCAATGTATTCATGTATCAGTTTGCGTTAAAGGCCTCTCTGACTCTCTTATTTTCAGCTCTCTCTCTCTCTGACTATATATATTCTGGATTTCGTTGCACATAGTGAGTTATAATTGTGACGCTTGGCCTTCATAGAAAGGGCGTGGGGACTTTATGATAATTGTGTTATGTCAATTGTTTAAAAATATTACATGAAAATTGTCTAAAAATTGATGAAAACTAATTGAAAATAAATAGAATTCAAAGTAATTTTGCTAATAATACAATTTGTGGTCATCCATAAAAATTTATTGATCTATTATCTAATAATTTAATTCTTTGATAAGTAAAATAAAATATTTCAACATAATAGATTTAAAAATTATTAATGTTATTATTAACAAATAAAATTTTTAAATTGTTAGTTTTTCTTTTTCCTTCAACATGTTCTTAAACATCTATAATAAACATTCACGCAAGAACTGTAACAAATTGATCTTCCTATTGCGGTTGGTAATCTATTACATCGAGAATAGCGCGCGTTGTAGGTATTAGTACAAAAGTCTTCACATGTTCCCGCTTCAATTTCTGGAGCCTGCATCACGCTCAACAACACTAAAACAGCCTAAATAAATAAATAAAATTATTAATTTCATAAAAATAACTCACAATCATATAAAACATTGTGAAAAGTTGTAAATAATAAATGCATTGTTTTCGGCGCTTAAATACGCATTATAATTCGATGATGCTATTAATAAGGTTAATCTGATTGGATGTTTCGTGATGTTCCGTAGAATATAGAATAAAATGTCTTCTTTAGAAGGCAATGCGTCTTAAACATTGCAGGCTTACCCAAGTTAGAAATGTGCGAAATAAAAGATTAAGGGAGAAAATTTTTCAGTCTTAAGGCATGAAAATAATTCTCTACGTTAATTATCAATGCGCAAGAAATAAAGTAAAAGGCGTTAAATCCCAGATCAAAATAGAAAATGAATATTTTATCGAGAATTATTATTGTCGAAAAGGATATATTTTTGAATATAATAATCGTTGTTTAAATGATGGGTAAAAATCGGATATTAGTTTGTAGTTATTATTTTTTATTAGAAAAACCTTTGTTTTAATCTTTGTTATAAAAAAGTAATAAATCACGAAAAAGTTGAACTTTGATTGTGTGACATCGTCAAACTTATTCACGTTTTTGTTTGAATAGGTCAATCATTTGTTATATAGTAAATAATATTATGGTTTTCAATTTGAAATTGTAACAAATAAATACAATTATGAAACGAAATTAGACAGATTTTTGGTTATAAATCAACTTAAATATTATAAAAAAAAATTAGGTCGTGACAGGATTATTCAGAGTAAAGAATAATAAAAAAATTGAATTATAATGATACCTTGTTTAAAGACTTCTTTCATTACGAAGCTTCTACTTAACGAAGTCAATTTTGCACATCTTTGTGAGTTTTTATTAGATGGTAGAAATTCAAAAAGTCTGAGTTTTTTGTAACAAAGCTTGTTGTTAGTCTTTCTGTGAGATTCATTAAAATTATTATGAAATTCATTATTATTATTATTATTATTATTATAATTATTATTATTATTATTATTATGTAAATGAATCTGAAACCAGAGGTTTGGCAGGATTATCAAGTAGGGTTTTAAATGTATAATAATCCAATTTGTCTGTTAATTTGATTTTCTTCATCTTTTTGTCAGCGAAATATATCACCGGGTGCCACTACGGTGCACTTTTTGTCCTTGGAAATATAAATAAATTTTTTACAACAAATATTTAAATAAAAATAAAGTTACGATTTATTGAAAATATTTTTAAAAATATTATATACTAGTCGTATACCTGTGTTTCGCTACTGTTATAATGTTTTAATAAATTACTAATAACAAATTTAATATGTAAATCTACTGCGCTTAACAAAATGCCATATTCAGATTTCCATAAAAAAAATTACATCTAAGTTTTATTTTTCGTTTGATTTATAATTACCATAATATTAATAGTTACAATATAAAATATAAAAATAGTTTGCCGTTTTTTAGGTTTAATATTGTGTAGCAATATATTGAAGTTCCATGATTGAAACAATTTCTCTAGTAATTTAAGTTAAAAAGTATACAAAAGCTCAACTTGGTAGCGAAATTTATTCTCCCCCATAATCTTCAATGATTTATATGTTACCATTGTTCAGATTACTATATTATAAATTGATGTTATTCTTGATAAAGTCACAAATTGTTGACGAGTTATCGAATTAAAATAAATATTCATGGTTAAACTATTGAATAACAGATGTAAGTAGTTTTATAATCGCGATTAAATTCACGGGTCTATTGAGTGAGTTAGTTAGTGAATGTCAGGGAATGAACTAGATACAATATTAGTTAATTCATAATTGTATTACATATTGGTTCACATTTGTGGCAAAAAACTATCTTTGTTTTCGAAAAGCTTCCGCTTCTTCTCCTTCTAAAATATAAAAATGCATTATATTTAAATATTGCTGGTTCAACCAGCCATCAATTAATTAAAAGTAGATTATGTTTAGCAGTGTAAAAGGCTAGTAGCTTAAAAGCTGATGTTATTTTAGTACTTGGCTATATACAACATTTTTGATTTCTCTATTTTTGTTGACGACAATGTGTAATTTTGTTGGGTTCTTTGGTCTTGATATACCAACATATGATTTTCCATATAAAAAAACATTGATCCATCAAGTCTTAACCAGTAACTTCAAGAGATTACCCTTGAGATTTATTATTAGTCAAGTCGAGTAAGAAATTGTTAACGTTGAAATGAAAACGGCAAGCTTGTTGGAATTAATTTTTGGTATTTGAACGTGCTCACCTTCATAAAGTCCGTTTAAAATTGTTGCTTCAATGACATAGTTATTTAGAGTTTTGACTGTAATTGAATCATTTTGGTGGATCTAAATTGCTCAACAACACGACGGGAGATCCGACTTTTAACACAAATTTGTGTCAGAATTCCATTTAGATTTAAGATATTCAATAATTCAACAGTGTAGCTCTTGCTTCATCTTCATCAACACATGTGTCTATTGATAAAAATGTCGGAGAATTGATTTGAATCTTTTCTTGTAAAGAATAAATAATTTCTTTAACTTTGGCATTCAGCGGTGCCAAATTGCACGTTCTTCATGCTATTTTCGATCGAAAAGAATTTCATCGACACAATTAATCATATCATTTGAATTTTGACAAATATTTCGGAATTTATTGAAAAGTATAATTTTTTCACTTTCAGTAGTTTCACACTGACCGTTTTCAGGGTGAATATAAATATGCATTCGAAAATTTGTCATGTCGCTTCGTTATTCAATATGCATGATGCGACATAACGACTTGTTGATAGAATAACGTTTTATATATTAGGTTATTTATAATTTACACTAATTTTTCGATAATATATATGACATAAATAAACTATTTATAAATTTTCAATAGACCTATAATTGAATATATATATATATATATATATATATACTTGGATATAGGCCGAGTAATTTAGGATTAATTTTTTTGAATTGTGAATTGTATAATTTGTAATAAATTATATATTACCCAAAATATAATTTTTAATAGGTCTGCTTATACGCGGGTCATCTATTTTGGACATTTTTTTCAAGATATTAAGTTTTATATATTATATAAGATTTGTGTCGTTTTTTCCTTTAATTTCTATTCACTAACTTGCCAAATCTATCAATATACCTATCAACATCCATAACCATTTGTTCCAGAAATTTACAACTGAAATTAAAATTTCCTTTGTCTGTCTTTGGATTATTTTCCTTTCTGCATATGTGACATGCTATTATACTATTTTTTTACTGTTCCTTGCATTTTCGCTCAGAAAATACCTTCCTTTGAAGTCGGAAAACAGTTACGTAATTCCAACATGACATAGTTTTTTGAGTATCTTAAAGACCAATTTAGGTTAATAGCTTACTGTGATTAACCACTAGATCTATTCCGTCTATTTCCATTATAAGCATATCATCAGATATCTTTAATTAATATCTTTAAATAAAAAATAACTATTTTGAAACTATTTCCTTTGAGTGTTTGTTTCATTCCAAATAATCGTCAACCCTTCCTAAATCAATGTATCCTTCTTCTGTTCATCCAAAATCTCTAATATTATCTGCACTTTTGGATTAAATTGATATAAGTTGCAATTGATCTTTCTTGTTTATTTTGCATATGTCATGTCTGACATTGTGCACAGAACCTTGATAATCCATCCGCATATTCTTACCCATTCCTGTATTTCAGTTGGAAATCGTATTCCTAGTAGCATTCTATGTCTGAAATTGTGAATTTATTGTTTTCTTTTTTAAAATTATCATGGGGTTTTAATGCATTGGTATTATTCTTTTATTTTGTACATGTTTCTGTGTTCCTTCTCTATGTTGCCTCTGTGTAACTACTCTTCTGTATTACCATAATTTCTTCAGTCTTTTCTTTTAACTTTATTTTTTGTAAATTTTAGCCAAATTAATGGTTTACTGGAGTCATGATTGGTTTTGATGTGAACGCATCTTTATATCTTTTATATCTTATGACTGGCCCAGATATAACTTCATTGGCAATGTCACATAATTTCATTACTAGTTTTAATGCACTGATTTTGAATGTCGAATATCTGTCCTTTTCGCTTTGTTTAATTGCAGTACGAATCTGATCAAACCAGTTTCTTTAGCTGCCCTATCTGTTATTTTTTCTGTTTTGGAATGTTTTCAATTGTGTAGCTGCTTTATTGTAGATTAAAAAATTTAATACTTCTGTCCCCCTCAAATCATTTCTAGCGACCTAGTCGTCATTTATTTGTATTCATTTTCAGCTTTGGTGTATCTACCGTTGAATCTTCGACTTTTAATATTCAAGAGTTCTGGAGATCTTTTTGGTAGTGCTTCTCATGCAGATTTTTCGCATTTCGTTAGGTTTCAATGTACGACAGATATATAAATTAAAGGGTTTTATAATAAAACCCTTTAATTCGCCTTAAAATTTATTAATAACATAACATAATCGTACAACTCTTTAAATAATATATAATAATACGATTATTTACTTTACAATTTAAATATTTAAACAAAACTAATTGTTTTTTAGAGTTTAATTTATAATGAAATCAAATTGAATAATTTCATAATAATTGAACTCTAAATAAGCTCAATGCACGAAGTCGATCTGCAGTAACGACTTTTTCTTTATTGTTAATTGATATTTTGATAGTTTTCAGATCTATTGATATATTTATTACTTTGAATGGCCTATCCTAGGGAAGATCAAGTCATTTGGTTGTTGGTTTATGTAACCAGGCGTTATTACAATTACCTTATTCTTTCTGTACTGATACTCTGACATTCTGAGGTGTTTCGTTCTTCTCCGAATTCTTTTTTTATAAGTTCTAGGTTATCTTCTGTTTCTGAGCCTTCATTGAGTGCTATGTCGCCGGGCAATTTTAATTTGTTTTTAAATACACGTTCTCCTGGTGATGGTGAATTATTTGATGTTCAGAAATTACGAAAACCGCATTCAGTGCCATCTTTCGACTTTGCCGTTGCATTGGGTATGATATGGAGTTGTTCTCTGGTTATGGATACCCATGTCCCTGCACAAGTTATAACATAGAACTGATTCAAATACTTAGCCCATGATCGTTAATGATTATATATTAAACGCCACATTTGTTAATCCATTCTCCTGTCACTTGTTATGTCATTAATTGGAATTGCTTCACCTAATGATGTTGATCTGTCGATCATTTTAAAAATAAACCTTTTGTTTTTACATGAGGTAACGGGCCTACTAAGTCTATTTGAATGGTTTTCATCCTACCCATATCCGGAATAGCTGCTAATGCAGTTTTAATATGATGAAATATTTTTAATTGAATTCGTCGATCACCGGGGAATTACTGTTTAATATGCACTGTACAATATGGAAAATAAGGAAGTTAAAAGAGACTACTAAATAAACTCTATTAACTCACAAAAATTTTCTTTAAGGAAGCGGCCAGATTGAATATGTTTTTAGATATGTTGCCACAACTTGCAGCAGAAGTGGCCGCTCCAATGTCAATTTTGTGACAAAATTTCTATGATTTGTACAGGATCCGGTGAAATTGGGGCTTCAAAGTTAACTACGAAGGTTTTGGAAATAACGGAAAAGAAATAAATGTGTTATTTGTAATTTTTGATTTGTTATAAATTATTTGAAATTAAATAAATGTGTTTTTGTAAAATTTACTTACACCCATATTAAGCAAAAACTTTATTAGAACAATTCCAAAAGAAATTAGGCGTAAACTTGATGCTAGTATAATTGTTAGTATAATATTCTTATAAAGCTGTAAAATAAGGGCGGAACGCTGCTCAAATTTTCCGAATCGATGAAAATACTTTATCGAAAACTGTAGAATAAGGATAAAACCATAAAATAAGGGTGGAACGCTAGTAGTGGGATGTGTCACATCCAGCACATGTCACATCCAGCACAGTACCCCCTCCCCCCCGCTGAGAGAAAATTTTTCTAAGTCCAAAAGACAAAGACCATGACTCATTCAAGGTCATTTAAACAAAGACCATGACTCATTCAAGGTCATTGGATGACTCATCATATTTTTTCAAGGTCATTTAAACAAAGACCATGACTCATTCAAGGTCACTGGATGACTCATCATATTTTTTCAAGGTCATTTAAACAAAGACCATGACTCATTCAAGGTCATTGGATGACTCATCATGTTTTTTCAAGGTCATTTAAACAAAGACCATGACTCATTCAAGGTCACGGATTTTTTAATCATTTTTTAATTATAATATATCTACTTACTTTTATAAGTAGTATATATTTTGTAAATTTAATTTTATTATTATTTTTTATAAACATTATTATTTTTATTATTATTTTTTATAAATATTATTATTATTACTATTTTTATTATTATTATTACTATTATTATTATTATTATTACTATTATTATTATTATTATTATTATTAATATTATTACTATAATTAATAAAAACTATATACAAATAAAACACATTATTATTATTATTATTATAATTATTTTTATTATTCTTCTTCTTCTTCTTCTTCTTATTATTATTATTATTATTATTATTATTTTTATAATTATACTTATAAATTTGTAAATTTTATTCTATTTTATTATTATTTCTTATAAATATTATTATTTTTATAATTATTTTTATAAATATTATCATTTTTATTATCATTTTTTATAAATATTATTGTTTTTATTATTATTTTTTAAAATATTATTATTTTTCAAGGTCATTCAAAAATTTTTTATGTTGTAAATTTATTTTATTATTATTATTATTATTAATATATTTTTTTTTTTATTATTATTATTAATATTATTATTATTTTTATTTTTATTGTCAAGGTTATTGGATGACTCATCAAATTTTTCGAGGTCATTGAAAAGTAGGTCAAGGTAATTGAAAAAGAAGTCAAGGTCATTCAAAACTTCTCAAGGTCATATTATTTTTAAACATTTTTAAATTTTAATTTACTACTTATAGAAATAAGTAGTATATATTTTGTAAATTATTTTATTATTATTATTATTAATATTATTATTACTTTTTATTATTCTATTATTATTATTATTATTTTTATTATTATTATTTTTATTATTATTATTATTATTATTATTATTATTATTATTATTATTATTAATATTATTATTACTTATAAAAATTTATTAATACTTATAAACTTTTTATAATATTATTATTATTATTATTATTCTATTATTACTTATAAAAATTTTATTATTACTTATAAAAACATTAATTATTATTATTATTAATATTATTATTAATATGCTTATTACTTATAAAAACTTTAATAATTATTATTAATACTTTTAAAAAGTTTTATTAATATTATTGTTAATATTTTTATTATTATTATTATTATTATTATTAATATTGTTGTTATTATTAATATTATTATTATTATTATTATTTTTATTATTATTGTCAAGGTCATTGGATGAGTCTTAATTTTTTTTTTCAAGGTCATTTTAAAGTATGTCAAGGTCATTTAAAATTTCACAAGGTCTTAGTATTTTTAAACATTTTTATATAAATTTACTACTTATTTTTATAAGTAATGTTTTAATGTTTTTTAATTTTAATTTTATTATTATTATAATTTTCTCAAAGTTATAATATTTTTAGTCATTTTTAAATATAAATTTACTACTTATTTTTATAAGTAATGTTTTAATATTTATTATTATTATTATTTTCAAGGTTATTGGATGAGTCATAATATTATTTCAAGGTCATTGAAAAGTAGGTCAAGGTCACTGAATTTTTAAACATTTTTTAATTATAATATATCTACTTATTTTTTATAAGTAGTGTTTTAATGTTCTTTAATTTTTATTCTTTTAGTATTATTATTATTATTATTATTATTTTTATTATTATTATTATTATTATCTTATAAGTAGTGTTTTAATGTTTTTTAATTTTTATTTTATTATTATTATTATTATTTTTATTATTTTTATTATTTTTATTATTATTATTGTTATTTTTATTATTATTAATAATATTACAAGTTTTTATTATTATTATTGTCATTATTATTATTAATATTACAAGTTTTTATTATTATTATTTTCATTATTATTTTATATAAATTTTCAACAAAGTATATAAATTAATATTGAATAGAAAAAGTTTGTTCAATTGTGGTTCCTAGTATACAGGGATAGATCAATTGTAAATGTTTGTAAAAAGTTAAAGAAAAATTCTATATTTTTAAGAAAATATGTGCAAATAAATATCAAAACTAATTATGGCTCAAATGTGTGTGTTAAACCATCGATATGTTACAGTGTTTATGGAAAAACTTTAATGAAAATATGTGTTATTTTTCAACAATTTATGAAATATTTATTTTATGGCTAATAATGTGTATGTGTTAAATCATAAAAATAGTTCAATATTTATGTAAAGTTTGAGATTGTTAAGAAAATGTATATAATTTATGATACACACGTGTTTTTTGATTGAAATATGTGTGTTTGTTTTACCGATATAAGAAAAACTATGGACAATTTTTAAGAAAATACACGTAATTTATGATTATCATGGGATTAGAATTTGATTAAAGTTGTGAGAAAGTTGTTAAATTTGAGATAAAACTGATTAATTTGTAAATAATGTTATTACTTTGAAGAAATTTTAAAATAAAACCTTCAGCAAATTGGTAAGAAAATAGTAGTTATTGAGTAATACTTATTAAAATTACCAAAGTTTTTGACAAGTCTTGATAGGTCTTTAATAAATTTGTTAGTACTTTGAATAAGAATTTAAAAAAAAAAAGTTTCAAAAAAAAAACAGTAGCAAATCGTAAAGAAACTAGTACTTATCAGTTAATTAAATTAACTAAGTTGTAAAATAATTGAAAAAATTTTTTAGATTTTTTAAAATTTTAAGATTGTTAGGTAATTGTTCTAGGTACTTGTTGAATAAAAATTAATGTATTTTATCAACAGCTCATAGTTTTTAATCGTACAATTTCTCTTCATTCCTGGAAATAATCGTAAATATTTAAATTATTCAGAAAATTGTCAATAAAAAAAAACATAAATAATAGGTAACCAAATATTTTTAAATACTAGTCAATTTTAATTTTTAATTTAATTACAAATATAATAATAATAAAATAAATACTTGTATACAAATAGTTATATGAATCAATCAATTTCTTAGAACTAAAATCTTATCGATATATTCTGATTAACCTTAAATCAATGAAAAAAGTAACAATTTTCCTAAGTATTTTATAAATTCAACCAACTCAATTCCTTTAAAAAAAAATACTATAAATTCGACTCTCAACCAATCATTCCTCTTCAAATGTCATTTTTCACTCCATTATACCAACTATATTCATAATTTTTATAAAAGCCTATCAAGTAGATAATATTTACCTTTTGAATACCAATATTCATTCCAGTAAATTTCTTTAGAAATATTATAAATTACTCTCTTGACCAATCATTTTCCATCAAATAACAATATTTCCAGCCATATTCAATATTTTTCATAAAAAAAAATCATAAAAATACCAATTTAGATAATATTTACCCTTTAAATAACAATATTTAACCAACCCAACCCCCTTAAAAATGACAACAAACTTGTTAATTGACTATTTCTCACTAAAGTAAATTCCACTCTAGACCAATCATTTCCCATCAAATAACACTTACCCCTACCCTACCAACTATATTCATTATTTTTTATAGAAATCACCCTTTAAATAACGATATTTAACCGACTCAGTACCTTAAAAATATCAACAAATCTGTTCTTAATCGATTATTTCCTTAAAAGATCATAAATTTTCTTCTTAGCCAATTGTTTCTCACTAAAACAAAATAAAATTTACTCTCAACCAATCAATTCTCTTTAAATGACATTAATCCAAGCTATATTCATTATTTTCATAAAAAATCACCGACTTATATCGATATTCAACCGAATAAATTTCTTGAAATCCCCTTAAAATAGAATTCATCTCGTGACCAATCCTTTCCCCCTTAAAAGATCATAAATTCTCTTCTTAACAAATCATTTCTCTTTAAATGACAATATTTCCACTCTCTCAAAAGATTTACACACATATTGATATCTATCTGAACAAATCCCCTAAAAATATTATAAATTCCTCCTCTATATTCTCCATTTAGAAAATATTTACCTTTGAACACAGATATTCAACCAACTCAACCCCTTAAAAATGGTAACAAACTTGTTCTTAATCGATTATTTCCTTAAAATATCATAAAATTTACTCTTAACCAATCATTTCCATTGAAATAACATTTCCCCCCAACTGCACCAATAATATACATATTTTTTAAAAACCTACAAGGTAAAATTTCTTTAGAAATCTATGTTTAACCGACTCTACTCCTTAAAAATTCATCATTCGAATCATATTTACTATATGTATTCAACCAATCAAATTCCCTTAAAATTATCATAAAAATTTGAATTTTACCAATAAAAATAAATTTTCTTTAAAGTATTACAAAATTGTTATCATCATTTTCCATCGAAAATCACCACAATTTTGTTCTGGCAACAATTTCAAGCAATTAAAAAATTCATCAAAAATGACTAAATCGAATAAAGTCTATGTTTCCCACATAAATTAAATTATTGTAAAATATATATCATATTGCTCATTAAAATTAATCAGTAAATCAAGTATAAATTCAATAAAAATTACCAGTCAACCATTAGAGATATATCAATGATTTTCATAACTATACTGATAACCACACTGAGCATCCCCTTAAAATTCTCTAAATTATACTACTTTTGTGATTGATATCCATGAAATCAATATTAGATTTGAAAATGAAAGTAATTATTGACCCCTTTATTTACACTGTAAAATCAATTAAAATTTTAGCTTTCACTAAAATATTTTTAAAAATTAACTGATTTAATCAACTATTTAAATAGAACATAAAATTATAATTAAAATATCATTTACTATTCAAAATTTATCAGTCAAATTGGATTCTAATTGGTAAATAATTATCTTAAATAGATGTTTCATAAACATTTTGATCCTAAATTTATTTATTTATTTATTTATTTTTATTTAAAATAATCTTAAAATCAAGTCTAATCTAATAAATTAGGAAGAAATTAATTGTTTCTAAAATTATAGATTTACCCTAATTTCTTCAATAATTTCATTAAAAACATAATCAAACCTTAAATCCATTAAAATTCAAAAGAAAACCATAAAATTCACAAAGATGATTAAAATTTACTAAAATAAATACCTCGTAAAACTAGATATTACTTAAATTATAATAAAATTTCCCTAAAAGCTCTAATTGATTTACATAGCCTAAAATTATTTTATTTTTGTCGAGTACAACCTAATCTATTGAAAGATGTAATTTATTTAGTTAAATTTTCATTGAAAATAACAAGTCAACAAATGGAATTTTAATTAGTAAAGATTATATTCTATAAAGAAAATTTTCAGTGAAGAAGTAATATTGGTGAGATAGTACATTAAGTGACTAAAATCGTTGAAATTACTGAAAACAGTGGGATAGCTAAAGATATCTACTAAATAGATGAAATATCAATTGATATCTTAATAACTTACAAGGGTAATATACTTTGAATGGAGAAATATACATCGAAGAGAAAAATATTCGTTGACGAGGAAAAAACATTCATTGAATAAGGAAAACATTAATTGAAGAGAGAAAATATTCATTAAAGAGGAAAGCAATCATTAAAGTGAGAAAATATGAATTGAAGCTAACAAATATTCAGTGAATCGAGAATTGCTTATAATAAATTAGTCGGTAAAATTTCTCAATGATGAGATGAAATATCAATTAAATATTGTGAAATACTTGAAATAAATGGTCTGAATTATTCAATGATCAACAAATATACATAAAAGATGAAAATATTTACTGAAAATCAATTGTACTTTAAGAGTGTATTAATTACTATTATATTAAATTAAAACTTTTTAACAATTGAGTAGATTTCATCGGTTAATTATATTTAAATAGGGATATATATTTTTGATGGATACTTATGCGCGGAAGAATAGTTATTAAAAACAATAACCGTGCGCGTATACTAATTCGGCGAATATTCAATAAATCTGGCAAATTTAATATTCATATATATATCTTATGTATATAGAATATATACAAATCCTACGAATATTCAACAAATGCGGCAAATTTAATACTATAAATATGGGTGGATATAACAAGTAGGAAGAATGTAGTAGAAAGTCCAACAAATAATGGAATATAGTAAACAATACAATGAATAGATGAATAATTTGGTATTATAAGAAACATTTAGTATTTTGTAATATTAAATAAATTCAGAAAATTGATGTATGTTTTATATTAATTATTGCTTTTTATAAAATGTTATAAATTTACTTTTAGAAATAACAATCATTTTTGATGTTCTTATTATTTTTGAATTTAAATTAATATTTTGTCAATAGTTACAATTGAATAAAATTTTTAAATTAATTTTACATTTGGATAATATTTATTTATAACCATCAATTTATAAAGAGATTATTCAAAATATTTTTAATTTGTCAAAAAGTTTTATTTGAGTATAAAACTAAATCAAATATTCTATTTACTAATCAATAAAAAATTATTTTAACTAAATTTCGAATATAATTTCAAATAATAGAATAAATTTAGAATTGAAAATAATATATTGTCAATAGTTACATATAAAAAAGTATTTAAATATAAGTTTTATCGACATTAATAACATTTAGATAATAATTCTTAAAAGCAATAGATATCCATAATGTTCATTCAAAATATATTATTCAATGTGTTTTGAATTTACTATTGTAAGAGACTTAGATTTGATTTCTAATATCTCAGTATTTGATGTATATTCGCCGAATTAGTATACGCGCATGGTTATTGTTTTTAATAACTATTCTTCCGCGCATAAGTATCCATCAAAAATATATATCCCTATTTAAATATAATTAACCGATGAAATCTACTCAATTGTTATAAAGTTTTAATTTAATATAATAGTAATTAATACACTCTTAAAGTACAATTGATTTTCAGTAAATATTTTCATCTTTTATGTATATTTGTTGATCATTGAATAATTCAGACCATTTATTTCAAGTATTTCACAATATTTAATTGATATTTCATCTCATCATTGAGAAATTTTACCGACTAATTTATTATAAGCAATTCTCGATTCACTGAATATTTGTTAGCTTCAATTCATATTTTCTCACTTTAATGATTGCTTTCCTCTTTAATGAATATTTTCTCTCTTCAATTAATGTTTTCCTTATTCAATGAATGTTTTTTCCTCGTCAACGAATATTTTTCTCTTCGATGTATATTTTCTCCATTCAAAGTATATTACCCTTGTAAGTTATTAAGATATCAATTGATATTTCATCTATTTAGTAGATATCTTTAGCTATCCCACTGTTTTCAGTAATTTCAACGATTTTAGTCACTTAATGTACTATCTCACCGATATTACTTCTTCACTGAAAATTTTCTTTATAGAATATAATGTTTACTAATTAAAATTCCATTTGTTGACTTGTTATTTTCAATGAAAATTTAACTAAATAAATTACATCTTTCAATAGATTAGGTTGTACTCGACAAAAATAAAATAATTTTAGGCTATGTAAATCAATTAGAGCTTTTAGGGAAATTTTATGATAATTTAAGTGATATCTAGTTTTACGATGTATTTATTTTAGTAAATTTTAATCATCTTTGTGAATTTATGGTTTTCTTTTGAATTTTAATGGATTTAGGGTTTGATTATGTTTTAAATGAAATTATTGAAGAAATTAGGGTAAATCTATAATTTTAGACACTTAATTTCTTGAAAATTTATTAGATTTGACTTGATTTTAGGATTATTTTAAATAAAAGTTAAATTTAGGATCAAAATGTTTATGAAACATCTATTTAAGATAATTATTTAAGAATTAGAATCAAATTTGACTGATAGATTTAATGATATTTTAATTATAATTTTATGTTCTATTTAAATAGTTGATTAAATCAGTTAATTTTTAAAAATATTTTAGTGAAACCTAAGATTTTAATTGATTTTACAGTGTAAAAAAAAGAGATCGATAATTACTTTCATTTTCAATTTTATTGATTTCATGGATATCAATCACAAAAGTAGTATAATTTAGAGATTTTTAAGACAATGCTCAGTGTGGTTATCAGTATAGTTATGAAAATCATTGATATATCTCTAATGGTTGACTGGTAATTTTTATTGAATTTATACTTGATTTACTGATTAATTTTAATGAGCAATATGATATATATTTTACAATAATTTAATTTATGTGGGAAACATAGACTTTATTCGATTTAGTCATTTTTGATGAATTTTTTAATTGCTTGAAATTGTTGCCAGAACAAAATTGTGGTGATTTTCGATGGAAAATGATGATAACAATTTTGTAATACTTTAAAGAAAATTTATTTTTATTGGTAGTAGTGGGATGTGTCACATCCAGCACATGTCACATCCAGCACAGTACCCCCTCCCCCCCCGGCTGAGAGAAAATTTTTCTAAGTCCAAAAGACAAAGACCATGACTCATTCAAGGTCATTGGATGACTCATCATATTTTTTCAAGGTCATTTAAACAAAGACCATGACTCATTCAAGGTCATTGGATGACTCATCATATTTTTTCAAGGTCATTTAAACAAAGACCATGACTCATTCAAGGTCATTGGATGACTCATCATATTTTATAATATTTTTAATTTTAAACAAAGACCATGACTCATTCAAGGTCATTGGATGACTCATCATATTTTATAATATTTTTAATTTTAAACAAAGACCATGAATCATTCAAGGTCATTGGATGACTCATCATATTTTATAATATTTTTAATTTTAAACAAAGACCATGACTCATTCAAGGTCATTGGATGACTCATCATATTTTTTCAAGGTCATTCAAAAGTAGGTCAAGGTCACTCAAAAGTAGGTCAAGGTCATTGGATGACTCATCAAATTTTATAATATATTTAATTTTAAACAAAGACCATGACTCATTCAAGGTCATTGGATGAGTCATCATATTTTATAATATATATTTTTAATTTTAAACAAAGACCATGACTCATTCAATGTCATTGGATGACTCATCATATTTTATAATATATATTTTTAATTTTAAACAAAGACCATGACTCATTCAAGGTCATTGGATGACTCATCATATTTTATAATATTTTTAATTTTAAACAAAGACCATGACTCATTCAAGGTCATTGGATGACTCATCATATTTTATAATATTTTTAATTTTAAACAAAGACCATGACTCATTCAAGGTCATTGGATGACTCATCATATTTTATAATATTTTTAATTTTAAACAAAGACCATGACTCATTCAAGGTCATTGGATGACTCATCATATTTTTCAAGGTCATTCAAAAGTAGGTCAAGGTCACTCAAAAGTAGGTCAAGGTCATTGGATGACTCATCAAATTTTATAATATATTTAATTTTAAACAAAGACCATGACTCATTCAAGGTCATTGGATGAGTCATCATATTTTATAATATATATTTTTAATTTTAAACAAAGACCATGACTCATTCAATGTCATTGGATGACTCATCATATTTTATAATATATATTTTTAATTTTAAACAAAGACCATGACTCATTCAAGGTCATTGGATGACTCATCATATTTTATAATATTTTTAATTTTAAACAAAGACCATGACTCATTCAAGGTCATTGGATGACTCATCATATTTTATAATATTTTTAATTTTAAACAAAGACCATGACTCATTCAAGGTCATTGGATGACTCATCATATTTTATAATATTTTTAATTTTAAACAAAGACCATGACTCATTCAAGGTCATTGGATGACTCATCAAATTTTATAATATATATTTTTAATTTAATTTATATTTATTTAATATACTTTAATTATTTGTTTTAATCAAGTCAATAATATTATTTATTTATTTTTAAATTATATTATTATTAAATTTAATTGTTTGTTTTAATCAAGTCAATTATTTTATTTTTAAATTATATTATTATTATTAAATTGTTTGTTTTAATGAAGTGAATATTGTTTTAATCAAGTCAATAATATTATTTATTTATAAATTATATTATTATTATTAAATTGTTTGTTTTAATGAAGTGAATATTGTTTTAATCAAGTCAATAATATTATTTATTTTTATTTTATTTATTTTATATACTATAATTTTTGTTTTAATCAAGTCAATAATATTATTATTATATTGTCTGTTTTAATGAAGTGAATATTGTTTTAATCAAGTCAATAATATTATTTATTTATTTTTATTTTATTTTATTTATTTTATATACTATAATTTTTTTGTTTTAATCAAGTCAATAATATTATTTATTGATTTTTATTTTATTTATGTAATATACTTTAATTTTTTTTTGTTTAAATTAAGTCAATATTTTATTATTTATTTACTATTTTTAAATTATATTATTATTATTATTGTTATTGTTATTATTATTATTATTATTATTATTATTATTATTATTATTATTACTACTATAATTAATATTTTTATTATTATTATTAATATTATTATTAATATTATTATTATTATTATTATTATTATTATTATTATTATTATTAATATTATTATTATTATTATTATTTTTATTATTTTTATAAATATTATTATTATTATTATTATTATTATTATTATTATTATTATTATTACTATAATTAATATTTTTATTATTATTATTAATATTATTATTAATATTGTTGTTATTATTATTATTATTATTATTATTATTATTATTATTAATATTATTATTATTATTATTTTTATTATTTATACTTATAAATTTGTAAATTTTTATTCTATTTATTTATTAATTTTTATAAATATTATTATTATTATTATTATTATTATTTATTATTATTATTACTATAATTAATATTTTTATTATTATTTTTATTGTAATTATTGTTATTATTATTATTATTATTATTATTATTATTATTATTATTATTATTATTATTATTATTATTATTATTATTATTACTGTTGTTATTATAATTATTATCATTATTATTATTATGATTTTTATTATTATTATTATTATTA
>CM039682.1:12857344-12874844 GCA_022537955.1 Schmidtea mediterranea | reverse complement strand
TTTTTAGATTTTTTAAAATTTTAAGATTGTTAGGTAATTGTTCTAGGTACTTGTTGAATAAAAATTAATGTATTTTATCAACAGCTCATAGTTTTTAATCGTACAATTTCTCTTCATTCCTGGAAATAATCGTAAATATTTAAATTATTCAGAAAATTGTCAATAAAAAAAAACATAAATAATAGGTAACCAAATATTTTTAAATACTAGTCAATTTTAATTTTTAATTTAATTACAAATATAATAATAATAAAATAAATACTTGTATACAAATAGTTATATGAATCAATCAATTTCTTAGAACTAAAATCTTATCGATATATTCTGATTAACCTTAAATCAATGAAAAAAGTAACAATTTTCCTAAGTATTTTATAAATTCAACCAACTCAATTCCCTTTAAAAAAAAATACTATAAATTCGACTCTCAACCAATCATTCCTCTTCAAATGTCATTTTTCACTCCATTATACCAACTATATTCATAATTTTTATAAAAGCCTATCAAGTAGATAATATTTACCTTTTGAATACCAATATTCATTCCAGTAAATTTCTTTAGAAATATTATAAATTACTTTCTTGACCAATCATTTTCCATCAAATAACAATATTTCCAGCCATATTCAATATTTTCCATCAAATAACAATATTTCCAGCCATATTCAATATTTTTCATAAAAAAAAAAAAAATCATAAAATACCAATTTAGATAATATTTACCCTTTAAATAACAATATTTAACCAACCCAACCCCCTTAAAAATGACAACAAACTTGTTAATTGACTATTTCTCACTAAAGTAAATTCCACTCTAGACCAATCATTTCCCATCAAATAACACTTACCCCTACCCTACCAACTATATTCATTATTTTTTATAGAAATCACCCTTTAAATAACGATATTTAACCGACTCAGTACCTTAAAAATATCAACAAATCTGTTCTTAATCGATTATTTCCTTAAAAGATCATAAATTTTCTTCTTAGCCAATTGTTTCTCACTAAAATAAAATAAAATTTACTCTCAACCAATCAATTCTCTTTAAATGACATTAATCCAAGCTATATTCATTATTTTCATAAAAAATCACCGACTTATATCGATATTCAACCGAATAAATTTCTTGAAATCCCCTTAAAATAGAATTCATCTCGTGACCAATCCTTTCCCCCTTAAAAGATCATAAATTCTCTTCTTAACAAATCATTTCTCTTTAAATGACAATATTTCCACTCTCTCAAAAGATTTACACACATATTGATATCTATCTGAACAAATCCCCCTAAAAATATTATAAATTCCTCCTCTATATTCTCCATTTAGAAAATATTTACCTTTGAACGCAGATATTCAACCAACTTAACCCTTAAAAATATCAACAAACTTGTTCTTAATCGATTATTTCCTTAAAATATCATAAAATTTACTCTTAACCAATCATTTCCATTGAAATAACATTTCCCCCCAACTGCACCAATAATATACATATTTTTTAAAAACCTACAAGGTAAAATTTCTTTAGAAATCTATGTTTAACCGACTCTACTCCTTAAAAATTCATCATTCGAATCATATTTACTATATGTATTCAACCAATCAAATTCCCTTAAAATTATCATAAAAATTTGAATTTTACCAATAAAAATAAATTTTCTTTAAAGTATTACAAAATTGTTATCATCATTTTCCATCGAAAATCACCACAATTTTGTTCTGGCAACAATTTCAAGCAATTAAAAAATTCATCAAAAATGACTAAAATCGAATAAAGTCTATGTTTCCCACATAAATTAAATTATTGTAAAATATATATCATATTGCTCATTAAAATTAATCAGTAAATCAAGTATAAATTCAATAAAAATTACCAGTCAACCATTAGAGATATATCAATGATTTTCATAACTATACTGATAACCACACTGAGCATCCCCTTAAAAATCTCTAAATTATACTACTTTTGAGTAGTAGGATGTGAGCCCGTCAGATACAACCCCCCCCACTAGCTTACGTAATTATTACGTAACATTTGACCTCTGCACGCGCTGTTGCTACCTGGAGATTGACCTTTGTCCACTAGTTGCTACCTAGTAATTGACCTTTGGTCAGTGACCTCATGATTACATCACTTGACCACTGGTCAGTGCACACTTATTATGTCACTGGTCACACTTATTATGTCACTACTCGGAGACTAGTTACCTAACTGTTATTATGTCACGTAGTTGTGGACAAACACACCTACCTTCCAGAACCTTCCACACACCTACCATCTTCCACACACCTACCTTCTAGAACCTTCCACACACCCACCAACTTCCACACACCTACCTTCTAGAACCTTCCACACACCTACATTCTAGAACCTTCCACACACCTACCAACTTCCACACACCTACAATCTTAAACATTACACACACACATACCAACCAACGATCCACACACCGATCCACACACCGATCCACACACCGATCCACACACCGATCCACACACCGATCCACACACCGATCCACACACCGATCCACACACCGATCCACACACCGATCCACACACCGATCCGTACCCATCCGTACCCATCCGTACCCATCAGTACCCATCAGTACCCATCCGTACCCATCAGTACCCATCAGTACCCATCAGTACCCATCAGTACCCATCAGTACCCATCAGTACCCATCAGTACCCATCAGTACCCATCAGTACCCATCAGTACCCATCAGTACCCATCAGTACCCATCAGTACCCATCAGTACCCATCAGTACCCATCAGTACCCATCAGTACCCATCAGTACCCATCAGTACCCATCAGTACCCATCCGTACCGATCCGCACCGATCCGCGCCCAACACGCCTACAACTACGTCTACGACTAAGTCTACGACTAAGTCGTAGACTTAACAAAATCACTCATATAAAAATTTATTAATATAACAATTTTGAATTTTTCATATTGGACACAGCTCTACATGGAGCTTGCCGTTCTGAGACTCTCCAAAAGCAAAAGATCCAATTGAGTTTCGATATTTCATCTTATTGTTGAGGAACTCTTGACGCAGTTGCAATCGAATTTTCTCTAAATTGTCCTCGGCTCTGATTCCCTTTCATCGGCATTTTCATCCGGCATTGAATCTCCATTGGCTTTTGATGCAGCACCTTTGTAGTGGAAGCTGATCACAAATCTAAGACATCAAAGTAGATTCGGTCATTGGAATTCAGCATTTGATTATCGCCTTTTGACATCTGCCCAGATTTATTATTGATAATTGACATTGATTGTTGAGGTCCATTTCTTTATCGAATATTGAATCTTTATCTGCTTTTATTTCCATCCTTCAGAACTAAGTTTTCAGCAGATTTGGGAAAAATACCATCAGGCTTCTTCATTCTAGATTAATTTGCTACTAAGTGTAGACAGAGAGTTTAATTTTATGCAAAGTTAAACCTTTCCCTGGAAGAGGGTGGAATTCATTAATTAACACAATAAATCACATACACAAGTCAAATGGCAATTTCAACTCAAACATTAATTAAATCGAAATTTTTCAAGATTTACCAAAATACCCGTCTTGTGGTAGTGCCACCGTCTAGCAGAATGTGAAATATTGCTTAGCGCACAATCTTTTAATAAACCTTTCAGGTGAGTTCGATCAACTCCAATCTTTAAAAGTAATTCAGGAGTCTTTGGAGGAAAGGAACCTAAAGAGCCGATGATACAAGTATCAAGCTCCACTTTGAAGTCAGGTTTGGCATCTTGTATTTGCATTTTCAACGAATCGTATTTTTGTAAATTAAGAAGATCTACTAGTGCAAAATTATTAATTGTATCACATGGACATTTCATGTCAACTAAAAATATTTTTTTCCGCACCATGTCAGTGATCATTAAATCTACTCGCTCTTTCGATTCCGGAACAAGTGAACATACATGGTCAACAACAACAATCAAATTTGAATTTTTCGACAAGTGAGACGAAATCAGATCAAGACAATCATTGTGCCTCTCAGAACCAAGAGTCAAATGGATTTTACAAGATTGAATAATATGCGACATTGTTTCGTCTTCAGTGTGACATAATCGACACAGTCTTTTATTACCTTTATTATGTGGTTTTGCATTGATGGACAAAGTATTTGTACGAGCACGATGGATAAAATGCCAAGCAAACTCAGAAATGTCACCTCGATAAATAGCTTTATTAATTTTTGGTGAAAGTTTAATGGCTGAGGCAATGAAATTTGAAGTGCAGCCTTTTTCCCATTTCGAAAGATACGAGTCACAGAGAGCCATGTGCAAGACTTTTGAAGTAGTTTTACGCAAATCAGGAGTAAGAATAAATGTTCCACGTTTTTCTGATGTAATGAAGAGTGAAGGTTGACCTTTAGTGACAATAAACATAATATTAATATCATGTTCTTTCTTAAAAAACGCAATCGCAATTCTAGCTCGCTGAAAACGAGTTTTCTTACCAGAATGCCAAGGTTTTGGCTCTTTCCCATTGATCCAATCAAACGTTTCTTGCAAAGTCGGATTGATAATACCAAGTCGCGGACCAGCTACAAAGTTCAAAGAATCAAGGTTAATTTTTCTCGCAAATTCACAATTAGAAGTAAAAAGTCGGAAAAAGTGTGTTATTGTCTGTGTGTGGTATTCGTCAAGTAGATCAACACAGTTTGCCCCTCCGTTTTCAGTTGAATTATAAAAATAACATACTTCAGAGTGGTTAGGCAAAGACATCATTTTCCTAAAACAATTTCTTAATTGGCTAGTGATGTTTACAGTCAGATTATTGTTGGCATTGGATTTTGCTAGTGCACTTGTTTTAATCTCTCGTGTTCTAAAAGGAAATACTAAACGAGAATGTAAAAAGATTTTGTACGCTTTCAGTTTTTGCCATCCAAGTAAGTCAGAGTCAGCAACTTTCCTAGTATCAGAAACAACTTTCTTAAGAATGTCATATGGACTCTGATCGGTTTCTTCACCCACAGGCACTCCAAGATATTGGTAGAATTCACTTGAAGCTAATCTTTTAATTTTAATGTCATTTATAAGAATTTGACTTTCTGTTTCGATAAGAGGAAGTTCGATATAACCGCATTTTTCAGGACGGTATTCAAAGCCAATTTCAGATGCAATTACAACAGCAATGTTTGTTACTCTCTGTAAGTCGTAAGCAGACTTTGATACAAGAGCAATGTCATCAGCGTACGCAAGGATTTTAACTGGAGATTCACCAATCATAAATGGTTCACATTTAGATCGGGATACTGCTTCAAGAACTGGATTAATTGCTAAAGCAAACAATATCATAGAGATAGGACATCCTTGCTTAACACCTTGTCTGATTGCAATATTTGGAGTCAAGATAGGACCACAACTATAGAAAGTACTTGTATCGGAATACATCCTCTCAAGAATAGTCACAAATTCCTCATCAACCCCAACAAATCGAAGTAAAGACCACATGTAGGCATGAGGAACACTCCCAAAAGCATCCTTAATGTCAAGCCAAGCAATAGCAAGTTGAGAGTTCTTGCTGTATTTAGAGTGCTCTAAAGCTGACGAAAGAATTGAATTGTGTTCCACACATCCATCGTGTCTAGAGCCACCTTTCTGACCGATATGCAACAGATTGTTCTTATTTATCCAAAATGTTAAACGATTAGCTAAACAAGAGGCAAACAGTTTGTAGATAACTGAAAGTAGTGCAATTGGACGCCAAGATGACACACTATCATATTTATCACCTTTACCGGGTTTTGGAATTAGCAACGTTTTAAAGGATTTCCAGCTATCTGGTATAACCTTTTTAGAAATAATTTTATTAAATAAAAAAGTTAGTAGTTTACCCTCGGGATCCAGCATCACCAGGTCTCGATATTTTATACCATCAACACCAGGACTTGTGTTGTCAGCTTTCTTGAGCTCAAATAATACCTCAGAATTCGATAAATATTTAAGTTTAAGTTTTTTATCAGAACGATTACAAAATTTAAACACCTTATCCCAAGTTCGGTCTAAAGGAATTTTGTGCTCAAAATTCGTTATAATGTTTTCATATTTAGGTCTAACATCCACATCTACATCATTGATGATCGTGTTTACAGTGGTTTTCATGTCACTGTTGAAATTTTTAATTAAATTACTTTTATTAATTTGAGATTCTACTCTTTCTATATTGCCCAAGTAAGGTTTGTGTGTTGGCACAGTTTTAATAGAAATTTGATCCAAAATTACATCGACGATTTCATCAACATTCATTTTAAATACTTTTATTAAAAGTTGATCAATTTTATTTTTACGTTCTTTTAAATTTTCACTTTCTTTATGATTTTCATTAATTATATTATTTTCTAAGGATTTAACTTTTTTTATTTCACTAACTATTGGAAGGAAGGAGCTTACCACATTACCAATTTGTCTTAAATTCAAACCAACTAAAGGCAAATCATTGGCATAATTTGACATGTAAGAACAAAACAGAATTTTGCTTACTAAACCTGAACCACGAATATCATGTGGGCATTCACCAAGATTTAATACACGATTAGGTGATTCTCTAATTTCATTAATTTTATTTCTTAGAATCTTACAAGTAGACAAATAATTATCATTTCCTAAAAGAGTTGTTGGGTTTAAAAGGTAATATTCATCCGTGTTGTAGTCTATGATAAAAAGAATTTCACGAAATTTTGGAGGTGCTACAATGGCGAATATAACTTGTGCTTTGATAATATTATCATAGTTTAAAAAATCATTTAAATAGCGAGTGCAATCATCCATAATAGCAGTGCACATTGCTGAATTTAGGAATATAAAATTGCTGGGTAAATTTAAATTTTTAAAATATATAATTATAAATTTGTGATAATTTCATCATTAATTGAAAAATTAATTAAATTTAAATTTTTACAGATCTCATTTGTTATTTGTAGTTTAAATGATTTTAAAGTTTCATTGATTTTAGTAAATGAAAGGATATTACCAAAGAAGAATCTCTCGAGAAATTCAATAAACGCAGAAGCAAAAAAATGTGGATCTTCCGATCTAAACGAGAAGTGAGTCTGGTTATGATTAACAATAAAATTGACTTTCGCAGTAGAAATGAAGAATTTATTCAGATAATCAGTCATGCTTTCACCAATACTGACAAGTCTCTCATTTAAGACTCTGCCTTGAAAGTTTAAGATGTAGCTGCGCTCGAATACAGGGGAAAATATATACAGACACCAGTGTGGGTTGTTTGGAATGACAGCAATTACATACTTTACTCTCGTAAATTGCCTAAATGTGACGTTTTCTCTTATAAATTGATTATTATGTGCAATAAGATTCAACGTCAATTCAGGAGACAATACGGTTATATAATTTTTATTACTAAACCATTCTTTTATTAAAGAAGGTACACATGAATTCTCATTTTGGAGAGAATCTTTATAAGGAAGTGCTACTTTTGGTGGTCTTGTTACATTCTGGAAGCGTTTAAAAATAGGCAGTGTCGTTATACCACCCCCAGAGACTTTTGGTGGATTCTGAAATTTAGTAGTTTGGAATCGATGGACATTTTTACGTATTGTTTCAATAAAGTTGTTGGGAAATGTTTGCCATTCTTGGCTTATCAGCATAGCATACGCGCAGATGTAAGGTCCACAATCGTAATTATTATCCTGGTAAACAAGGTTATCATGGGGGTGAAAGGTTACAGCAGCTTTGAGATCAAAAAGATTATTTAAAGCCATCGTGATTTTAAGTGCACTTGACTTATTAATAAGGTTATGCCGTTTACGGAGAATTGGGTCAACAAAATAGGAAATTTTAGTCAATTTACAGTAAACAAAAAGGATCCAATGAGATTCATTGATGTTAAGAGGGCATAATATTATTTGCGCTTTAAAAAGATTATCTGGCATTGGAAATATTTCGTCTTTGCAATTCGAACTTAAAATTTCAACGATAAAACATTTGACCGGTGCAAAGTTTGGATTACCAATGTGACTCTCAAGATAATAGTCAATATCATCATCGGTAAACCAGATTTTGGGGTCGCGTTCAGGAAAAAAGTAATTAATTATAGTGCTATCTGCATCAGTCTCTTCAGAGATTGGAACAGATATTGAAACTGATGCAGGCACTTCCCTTCATTTAGATTTTTGTGCCTTGGGTTTTACAGCTTGTTTTGATGTTATTTTTTTCAGAGGTTTATCTATAGTAACTGGCTCAGTTTCGTCAATGTCTGTTGGGAAAGTATCCAACTGACCAACTATAACTGTGTCAGGAGTGGGATTGACCGGTTCCACTATTAAGATATTTAAGTTTTCATTAGGAGATAAAAACTTGTAATAATGTATTGAATAATAGCTAGTATATTAATTTATCATATGTCCACTTAGTATATATGTTAAATACTTTAGTTTAAATTTAGGATTTTCGATATAGTTTTCATGAATTTTATATCTAATCGAAGTTCAATTGAAGAATTTATTGAGAATTTGACGTAAACTTTTAAGAGAACTGCATCACTTTTAGAGAGAGTATTCCAACATATGAATATTTCAGAGTTTTATATATAATTGAAAGGTTCGATTTATCACTATGGATTGGGATTTTGATCAATTCTAGTATGCTTTACAAGTTTGAATATCGAGTTTAGATGTAGTAAGTTACTAAGGGAAATATTGAGTGAGAAATTTATTCGATTTATTATGACGTAATAATAATTTGTATATCATTTTATACAGTGTTAAAAGAAATTAATCAAAGGTAAATATTGAGTAGAAATAATCATTCAATGTTAGATTTTACATGAAAATTATCAGTAATATATCAATTTTAAGGGATAAATTATGGCTAAATATTGAGTATGTGTAGATAAATATATGGTTTTAATGATCAGTAATATATCAATTTTAAGGGATAAATTATGGCTAAATATTGAGTTTGTATCGATAAATATAGGGTTTTTAATGATCAGTAATATATCGATTTAAAGTAGATATTTTCGCTAAATATTGAGTATGTGCAGAGAAATGTAGAGTTTTACATGAAATGCTCAGTAATATATCAATTTTAAGGAGAATATTATGGTTAAATATTAAGTATGTACAGATAAAAGTAGAGTTTTTAATGATCGGTAATTTACCAAATAAATGTGATAAGTTTAATAATTGGTTACGATTGAGGAGTCTTAATCAAATATTTGTTGGGATATTAGGGTCTTACTATTGCATGTAAGAGAAATTCATTAAAGATTCTTACTGCATTTTAATAAATCTAGCTATTGCAGGATTTATGTAAACAAATTTCAATGTGGTAATTCATTAAATTACAGTAACTTTAGGGGTTAAATCCAATGTAAAGTAGAGAAATCAATAATTAGCTTTATATGTAGAATTATTGTCAGTAAATTGTAGCTTATTAATGCAATCTTTACTGGTAACATGATAGATTTTAGGTGAATCGAAGATAAATTCAAAGATTGAGTAGATTTATCCTTTTTGTCGATGATTTGTGGTATTTATTGATACTATAATAGAAATTCATTAAAATTTTATCGAAGATTTTAAGGTGGTTGGATATCCATTTGGACATTAAAGTATATCAATTTTTATTAATATGCTAACAAATATTGTTTTTCTTATACTGTTAAATTCATTTCGTATTGAAGAAAAGTATGTGTAGTTCAATAAATTGTTAAACTTTTAATAGGGATAATTAGTATATATTTTTATAGGAAATAGTTCTTCTCTTTTGGAAAAAATTAAAAATTACATTCAATGAAATGAAACATTCAAAAGTTCAATTTGAAGTCCAAGTAGAATTTGAAAAAGATGGGGAACTCAAAATAGATAGTATATCAAATCACGCTGCTTCAGTGACTACAACTTTTCTTGACATTGGTACAAAGAAAATAAATGAAAAGATTGTTGAATGAACAGAAGTAGTTTGAAAATAAACCGAATATTAGAAATAAATTTCAAGGTAACCAAAGTTTCTAATATATCTAGGTTATCTGGACATTGTTATATTCCAACACCTAAAGCTCTAATATGTAAAAAGGTAATAGTTAACGTACAAAATACCAATAATTTATGTTTCATATATAGTGTTTTGGCTGTATTGAAATCTGATAAAATCAAGAAAGATAGACCAAGAAAATATTTACCGTATACGATCCTAACGATATGACAATGAAACTGTGTGATATCCCAACTTTTGTGAAGAAATATCCTGGTTTAGCAATTAATGTAATGATTTAACGAAAATTTTGAGGATAGAGAAGAACTTATAACGAAGCATCCATATTTAAATATAATTTACCGAACAAAAGTAACTGGATTGGATTAAATTTATTTATTATTGATAAAGGAGGGTGAAAAATATCATTATACAACAGTAACTAATTTACAATCCTTGATGAATTGTCATAAAAATAATGAATTTGTTGCAAATGGTGTGAAAATTGTTTAAATGGATTTCGTAAGCCAAAATCCTTTGAAAAACACCAATTATGTAAGAAAAATCAGTTGGGTACTACGCTATATACATTACCAAAAGATAAATATTTGGAGTTTAAAAACGAAAACACCTAGTTTCGTTATCTATTTTACCAAAAGATAACATTTTCAAAAACATTTGCCAATTTCTGATGGATTCTTATTAATCAACAACTTCACTGATATGACAAGTTACCATCATTTCATTGGTTAAAACTATGAATTTTGAAGAATATTCATTTGATAATTGTGAATATTGTGTAATAAGAACATAGTAAATAAGGTTAGACCATTTTACAGGAAAATGTATTGGTCCAGCATGTAAAAGTTGTAATGTTAATAGGAGCATCAAAGAATTATTACTTGTAGTGTTTTACAATGCATATAATTAGATTCGGATAAATTTTAAATAAGTCGGTGATTAGCAACAAGTTCAACATTATAATAATTTTAAATGACTTTTGTTGATTTATTTAAAAAGATTAATGAAATTATGTTCGATTGAATAGCAAGATTTCCTATCAATGCGGTACCAATAATATTTAGAAAATAATTTGAACATTAAAATTTGAATTAATTTGAGTCGTTGTCATTGGTAATAAATAGAATTAACCAATCAAAATCAAGTATTCTATAATTTCATTTTCAAATTATTATTTTCATTAAAATTTTAATTGATAAATTTATTAGTATTTTCAACAACCGGTTTTAGTTAAATAATAATAAGTTTATTGAAAAATAGTTTGTATGTTTTCAAATTATTTTCAAGAAAACTGTAATAATTTTAATAAATTTATTAGTATTTTGAGTTTAGCGATTAAATTTATCGCAAAATAATGTCGTTGTCAATAGTAACAGCCAATCAAAATAAAGTATGTGGTTTCTACTTTTTCAAAATTAATTTAAAGAAAACTTATTGAAATATGATTTTTATGTTATTTCAAGAATAACTTTCTATTAAAAAATAAGTTCAGTCAATAATATTTCTAATTAACAATTGCATTTAATCAATCAATAATTTTACGAGTTTATTGACGATTAACAAATTTATATACTTTTTAATTTCAATAGAGATTTTCAATTTAATATTCATATATTTATTCATATTTTCAAATCATTTTTAACAGGTACTTAAAAATTGTCAACGATTTTTAAATATATGTATGCTTTTTACCAACTACTCTTTATTAAAGACATGTGTTTACTTGGTATTTAGTAATTATTGGTTTACATAATGTTATAACTTTTAATCACATAGGGTTAAAAGTTATATTTCATCTTTTAGGGTTAAAAGTTATCTTTCGTTATTTAGGGTTAAAATTCTTAACCTTTTAAATAACTTTATAACGAACTATGTAATAGTTTATCCATAAATTTATCGAAAAGTATTATAATATACATAGTTTGAATCATAAATTATTGAAA
This sequence comes from Schmidtea mediterranea, assembly GCA_022537955.1. Lineage (NCBI taxonomy): Eukaryota > Metazoa > Platyhelminthes > Tricladida > Dugesiidae > Schmidtea > Schmidtea mediterranea. The sequence continues at coordinate 12,862,921 of CM039682.1, read as the reverse complement.
TATTTAATAGGTATCACCTGATGAATTTTTTTAATGGTTATTTAATCAGTTTTGGCTAAATAAAGCTTTAATGTCCGAAATTATCGGTTACTTTCATTTGTAAATCCAGTGACTTATTTTCATAAAAACACTAAAAACACAACGAATTTAGTTGATGGTATCGCTAATAATTTATAGAGTCGAATGAACTTGTAAATTAGTATCCGACTAACAACGTGAATTATTATCAAAATATTGAATTTTCATTAGAAACAGTATATTTGCTATAAATTTATAGAATTTGGTTAAGTATTTACATGTAAATAATCCTATTAATTATTTTCATAAACTAATCCAATGTTTAAATCCTATCTTGAATGAGTTATTTTCAAAATTCTTACATCAGTGGTGTCGGTAATAATTCGTTGAGGGGTTCAACTCCTATCGTGGGCGAATTATTTTTTATTTTAATAATTAAATTTTTTAATAGAATATAAATCTATATATTTTATTTGATGTAAATTTAAAATTTTATAGAAATTGGTAAAGTAAGTCTTGTATAATTTTTTATATTTAGTTGAAATTTTAAACTTGTTGAATAATTTTCTTAAAATATTGTAAATCCAGTGTTCAAATTTAAGTTTTGAATGACTTTTAATTAAATAAACTATGAATATAGTGCTTTTAAACTTAAACTTTCATGAAAATTATTAAAGTTTTATGATTATTTTGATAAAATTGTTATGTAATATACTACTAACAAAATAGTCAGTAAGCTAAATAATTTAGAATTGAACATTTATTTTTAAGACGAGTTTGATCTTAATTTATTATGTTTAATGATTATTTTATAATTTTTTATGTAATAATATAATTAACAATTGAAAATTTCATGCAAATATAATTGTTTAATATATCACATGTAAGTAACATGAATCAATGAGGTAAACGAAACTCATACGTTTATATGAAGTAAAAAGTATAATAATAATACCAATAGTACTAGTGAGTGATTTTGTTAAGTCTACGACTTAGTCGTAGACGTAGTTGTAGGCGTGTTGGGCGCGGATCGGTGCGGATCGGTACGGATGGGTACTGATGGGTGCTGATGGGTACTGATGGGTACTGATGGGTACTGATGGGTACTGATGGGTACTGATGGGTACTGATGGGTACTGATGGGTACGGATGGGTACGGATGGGTACGGATGGGTACGGATCGGTGTGTGGATCGTTGGTTGGTATGTGTGTGTGTAATGTTTAAGATTGTAGGTGTGTGGAAGTTGGTAGGTGTGTGGAAGGTTCTAGAATGTAGGTGTGTGGAAGGTTCTAGAATGTAGGTGTGTGGAAGGTTCTAGAAGGTAGGTGTGTGGAAGTTGGTGGGTGTGTGGAAGGTTCTAGAAGGTAGGTGTGTGGAAGATGGTAGGTGTGTGGAAGGTTCTGGAAGGTAGGTGTGTTTGTCCACAACTACGTGACATAATAACAGTTAGGTAACTAGTCTCCGAGTAGTGACATAATAAGTGTGACCAGTGACATAATAAGTGTGCACTGACCAGTGGTCAAGTGATGTAATCATGAGGTCACTGACCAAAGGTCAATTACTAGGTAGCAACTAGTGGACAAAGGTCAATCTCCAGGTAGCAACAGCGCGTGCAGAGGTCAAATGTTACGTAATAATTACGTAAGCTAGTGGGGGGGGGGGTTGTATCTGACGGGCTCACATCCTACTACTCAAAAGTAGTATAATTTAGAGATTTTTAAGGGGATGCTCAGTGTGGTTATCAGTATAGTTATGAAAATCATTGATATATCTCTAATGGTTGACTGGTAATTTTTATTGAATTTATACTTGATTTACTGATTAATTTTAATGAGCAATATGATATATATTTTACAATAATTTAATTTATGTGGGAAACATAGACTTTATTCGATTTTAGTCATTTTTGATGAATTTTTTAATTGCTTGAAATTGTTGCCAGAACAAAATTGTGGTGATTTTCGATGGAAAATGATGATAACAATTTTGTAATACTTTAAAGAAAATTTATTTTTATTGGTAAAATTCAAATTTTTATGATAATTTTAAGGGAATTTGATTGGTTGAATACATATAGTAAATATGATTCGAATGATGAATTTTTAAGGAGTAGAGTCGGTTAAACATAGATTTCTAAAGAAATTTTACCTTGTAGGTTTTTAAAAAATATGTATATTATTGGTGCAGTTGGGGGGAAATGTTATTTCAATGGAAATGATTGGTTAAGAGTAAATTTTATGATATTTTAAGGAAATAATCGATTAAGAACAAGTTTGTTGATATTTTTAAGGGGTTAAGTTGGTTGAATATCTGCGTTCAAAGGTAAATATTTTCTAAATGGAGAATATAGAGGAGGAATTTATAATATTTTTAGGGGGATTTGTTCAGATAGATATCAATATGTGTGTAAATCTTTTGAGAGAGTGGAAATATTGTCATTTAAAGAGAAATGATTTGTTAAGAAGAGAATTTATGATCTTTTAAGGGGAATGGATTGGTCACGAGATGAATTCTATTTTAAGGGGATTTCAAGAAATTTATTCGGTTGAATATCGATATAAGTCGGTGATTTTTTATGAAAATAATGAATATAGCTTGGATTAATGTCATTTAAAGAGAATTGATTGGTTGAGAGTAAATTTTATTTTATTTTAGTGAGAAACAAATTGGCTAAGAAGAAAATTTATGATCTTTTAAGGAAATAATCGATTAAGAACAGATTTGTTGATATTTTTAAGGTACTGAGTCGGTTAAATATCGTTATTTAAAGGGTGATTTCTATAAAAATAATGAATATAGTTGGTAGGGTAGGGGTAAGTGTTATTTGATGGGAAATGATTGGTCTAGAGTGGAATTTACTTTAGTGAGAAATAGTCAATTAACAAGTTTGTTGTCATTTTTTAAGGGGGTTGGGTTGGTTAAATATTGTTATTTAAAGGGTAAATATTATCTAAATTGGTATTTATGATTTTTTTTTTTTTTATGAAAAATATTGAATATGGCTGGAAATATTGTTATTTGATGGAAAATATTGAATATGGCTGGAAATATTGTTATTTGATGGAAAATGATTGGTCAAGAAAGTAATTTATAATATTTCTAAAGAAATTTACTGGAATGAATATTGGTATTCAAAAGGTAAATATTATCTACTTGATAGGCTTTTATAAAAATTATGAATATAGTTGGTATAATGGAGTGAAAAATGACATTTGAAGAGGAATGATTGGTTGAGAGTCGAATTTATAGTATTTTTTTTTAAAGGGAAATTGAGTTGGTTGAATTTATAAAATACTTAGGAAAATTGTTACTTTTTTCATTGATTTAAGGTTAATCAGAATATATCGATAAGATTTTAGTTCTAAGAAATTGATTGATTCATATAACTATTTGTATACAAGTATTTATTTTATTATTATTATATTTGTAATTAAATTAAAACTTAAAATTGACTAGTATTTAAAAATATTTGGTTACCTATTATTTATGTTTTTTTTATTGACAATTTTCTGAATAATTTAAATATTTACGATTATTTCCAGGAATTGAAGAGAAATTGTACGATTAAAAACTATGAGCTGTTGATAAAATACATTAATTTTTATTCAACAAGTACCTAGAACAATTACCTAACAATCTTAAAATTTTAAAAAATCTAAAAAATTTTTTCAATTATTTACAACTTAGTTAATTTAATTAACTGATAAGTACTAGTTTCTTTACGATTTGCTACTGTTTTTTTTTTTTGAAACTTTTTTTTTTTAAATTCTTATTCAAAGTACTAACAAATTTTATTAAAGACCTATCAAGACTTGTCAAAACTTTGGTAATTTTAATAAGTATTACTCAATAACTACTATTTTCTTACCAATTTGCTGAAGGTTTTATTTTAAAATTTCTTCAATGTAATAACATTATTTACAAATTAATCAGTTTTATCTCAAATTTAACAACTTTCTCACAACTTTAATCAAATTCTAATCCCATGATAATCATAAATTACGTGTATTTTCTTAAAAATTGTCCATAGTTTTTTCTTATATCGGTAAAACAAACACACATATTTCAATCAAAAAACACGTGTGTATCATAAATTATATACATTTTCTTAACAATCTCAAACTTTACATAAATATTGAACTATTTTTTATGATTTAACACATACACATTATTAGCCATAAAATAAATATTTCATTAAATTGTTGAAAATAACACATATTTTCATTAAAGTTTTTCCATAAACACTGTAACATATCGATGGTTTAACACACACATTTGAGCCATAATTAGTTTTGATATTTATTTGCACATATTTTCTTAAAAATATAGAATTTTTCTTTAACTTTTTACAAACATTTACAATTGTTCTATCCCTCTATACTATGAACCACAATTGAACAAACTTTTTCTATTCAATATTAATTTTATATACATTGTTGAAAATTTATATAAAATAATAATGAAAATAATAATAATAAAAACTTGTAATATTATTAATAATAATAAAAATAACAATAATAATAATAAAAATAATAACAAAAATAATAATAATAATAATAATAAAATAAAAATTAAAAAACATTAAAACACTACTTATAAGATAATAATAATAATAATAATAATAATAATAATAATAATAATAATAATACTAAAAGAATAAAAATTAAAGAACATTAAAACACTACTTATAAAAAATAAGTAGTATATTAAAATTATAAATGTTTAAAAATACTATGACATTGACCTACTTTTAAATGACCTTGAAATAATATTATGACTCATCCAATAACCTTGACAATAATAATAATAAAAACAATAATAATAATAATAATAATAATATTAATAATAACAACAATATTAATAATAATATAAATAATAATAATAAAAATATTAATAATAATATTAATAATAATAAAATTATTTCCTTATAATAGAAGTTTTATACATTAATAATAATAATAATATTATTAAAAATAATAATAATAATAATAAAAATAATAATAATAATATAATATAAAAAAGTTTTCAAAGTATTAATAATAATAAAAATTTTAATAAATTTTATAAGTAATAAGTATATTAAAAATAATAATAATAATAAAATTAATTAAAAATATTATTATTAATAATAATTAAAGTTTTTATAAGTATTAAAAAAAATTTTTTTTATAAGTAATAATAGAATAATTTAAAGTAATAATAATATTAATAATAACATTAATAATAATAATAAAAATAAGTAGTAAATTAAAATTTAAAAATGTTTAAAAATAATATGACCTCGAGAAATTTTGAATGACCTTGACCTACTTTTCAATGACCTTGAAAAATTATGATGAGTCATCCAATAACCTTGACAATAATAATAATAATAAATAATAATAATAATAATATAATAATAATAATAATAATAATAATTAATAATATTAATTATAGTAATAATAATAATAATAATAATAATAATAATAATATTTATAAAAATTAATAATAAAATAGAATAAATTACAAAATTTATAAGTATAATAATAAAAATGATAATAATAATAATAATATTAATA
>CM039682.1:12844844-12852344 GCA_022537955.1 Schmidtea mediterranea | reverse complement strand
TAAGGGTTATCAAAATATAACAATAAGATTTTGGTTAATTTTAATGATATCATTGGAATCTGAATAAAATATACGATACGTGTTCAGTTCTAAGAAACTTTTCGATTCATGCATTCAAGTATTTATTTGATTTTATTATTATATTTGTAATTTATTTAAAAACTAAAATTGATTAGTATTTAAAAAATTTATGTTACCCATTACTTATGTTGTTATTGACAATTTTCTGAATAATTTAAATATTTACGATTATTTCCAGGAATGAAGAGAAATTGTACGATTAAAAACTATGAGCTGTTGATAAAATACATTAATTTTTATTCAACAAGTACCTAGAACAATTACCTAACAATCTTAAAATTTTTGAAAATCTAACAAATTTTTTTTTCAATTATTTTACAACTTAGTTAATTTAATTAACTGATAAGTACTAGTTTCTTTACGATTTGCTACTGTGTTGAAACTTTTTTTTTTTTTAAAAATTCTTATTCAAAGTACTAACAAATTTTATTAAAGATCTATCAAGACTTGTCAAAAATTATAAAACTTTGGTAATTTTAATAAGTATTACTCGATAACTACTATTTTCTTACCAATTTGCTGAAGATCTTATTTTAAGGTCTCAAATTTAACAACTTTCTCACAACTTTAATCAAATTCTAATCCCATGATAATCATAAATTACGTGTATTTTCTTAAAAATTGTCCATAGTTTTTCTTATATCGGTAAAACAAACACCTATATTTCAATCAAAAAAACACGTGTGTATCATAAATTATTTACATTTTTCTTAACAATCTCAAACTTTACATAAATATTGAACTATTTTTATCATTTAACATATACACATTATTAGCCATAAAATAAATATTTCATAAATTGTTGAAAAATAACACATATTTTCATTAAAGTTTTTCCATAAACACTGTAACATATCGATGGTTTAACACACATTTGAGCCATAATTAGTTTTGATATTTATTTGCACATATTTTCTTAAAAATATAGAATTTTTCTTTAACTTTTTACAAACATTTACAATTGTTCTATCCCTCTATACTATGAACCACAATTGAACAAACTTTTTCTATTCAATATTAATTTTATATACTTTGTTGAAAATTTATATAAAATAATAATGAAAATAATAATAATAAAAACTTGTAATATTATTAATAATAATAAAAATAACAATAATAATAATAAAAATAATAATAATAATAATAATAATAATAATAATAATAATACTAAAAGAATAAAAATTAAAGAACATTAAAACACTACTTATAAAAAATAAGTAGTATATTAAAATTATAAATGTTTAAAAATACTATGACATTGACCTACTTTTAAATGACCTTGAAATAATATTATGACTCATCCAATAACCTTGAAAATAATAATAATAATAAATATTAAAACATTACTTATAAAAAATAAGTAGTAAATTTATATTTAAAAATGACTAAAAATATTATAACTTTGAGAAAATTATAATAATAATAAAATACAATATTAATAAGTAATCATGCTAATTAATAATATTAATAATCATATTAAAATAATAAATTATTTCCTTATAATAAAAGTTTTATACATTATTAATAATAATAATATTATTAAAAATAATAATAATAATAAAAACATAATCAAACCTTAAATCCATTAAAATTCAAAAGAAAACCATAAAATTCACAAAGATCTATTTTAATCATCTTTGTGAATTTTATGGTTTTCTTTTGAATTTTAATGGATTTAAGGTTTGATTATGTTTTTAATGAAATTATTGAAGAAATTAGGGTAAATCTATAATTTTAGAAACAATTAATTTCTTCCTAATTTATTAGATTAGACTTGATTTTAGGATTATTTTAAATAAAAATAAATAAATAAATAAATAAATTTAGGATCAAAATGTTTATGAAACATCTATTTAAGATAATTATTTACCAATTAGAATCCAATTTGACTGATAGATTTTGAATAGTAAATGATATTTTAATTATAATTTTATGTTCTATTTAAATAGTTGATTAAATCAGTTAATTTTTAAAAATATTTTAGTGAAACCTAAAATTTTAATTGATTTTACAGTGTAAATAAAGGGGTCAATAATTACTTTCATTTTCAAATCTAATATTGATTTCATGGATATCAATCACAAAAGTAGTATAATTTAGAGATTTTTAAGGGGATGCTCAGTGTGGTTATCAGTATAGTTATGAAAATCATTGATATATCTCTAATGGTTGACTGGTAATTTTTATTGAATTTATACTTGATTTACTGATTAATTTTAATGAGCAATATGATATATATTTTACAATAATTTAATTTATGTGGGAAACATAGACTTTATTCGATTTAGTCATTTTTGATGAATTTTTTAATTGCTTGAAATTGTTGCCAGAACAAAATTGTGGTGATTTTCGATGGAAAATGATGATAACAATTTTGTAATACTTTAAAGAAAATTTATTTTTATTGGTAAAATTCAAATTTTTATGATAATTTTAAGGGAATTTGATTGGTTGAATACATATAGTAAATATGATTCGAATGATGAATTTTTAAGGAGTAGAGTCGGTTAAACATAGATTTCTAAAGAAATTTTACCTTGTAGGTTTTTAAAAAATATGTATATTATTGGTTCAGTTGGGGGGAAATGTTATTTCAATGGAAATGATTGGTTAAGAGTAAATTTTATGATATTTTAAGGAAATAATCGATTAAGAACAAGTTTGTTGATATTTTTAAGGGGTTAAGTTGGTTGAATATCTGTGTTCAAAGGTAAATATTTTCTAAATGGAGAATATAGAGGAGGAATTTATAATATTTTTAGGGGGATTTGTTCAGATAGATATCAATATGTGTGTAAATCTTTTGAGAGAGTGGAAATATTGTCATTTAAAGAGAAATGATTTGTTAAGAAGAGAATTTATGATCTTTTAAGGGGGAAAGGATTGGTCACGAGATGAATTCTATTTTAAGGGGATTTCAAGAAATTTATTCGGTTGAATATCGATATAAGTCGGTGATTTTTTATGAAAATAATGAATATAGCTTGGATTAATGTCATTTAAAGAGAATTGATTGGTTGAGAGTAAATTTTATTTTATTTTAGTGAGAAACAATTGGCTAAGAAGAAAATTTATGATCTTTTAAGGAAATAATCGATTAAGAACAGATTTGTTGATATTTTTAAGGTACTGAGTCGGTTAAATATCGTTATTTAAAGGGTGATTTCTATAAAAAATAATGAATATAGTTGGTAGGGTAGGGGTAAGTGTTATTTGATGGGAAATGATTGGTCTAGAGTGGAATTTACTTTAGTGAGAAATAGTCAATTAACAAGTTTGTTGTCATTTTTAAGGGGGTTGGGTTGGTTAAATATTGTTATTTAAAGGGTAAATATTATCTAAATTGGTATTTTTATGATTTTTTTTTTATGAAAAATATTGAATATGGCTGGAAATATTGTTATTTGATGGAAAATGATTGGTCAAGAGAGTAATTTATAATATTTCTAAAGAAATTTACTGGAATGAATATTGGTATTCAAAAGGTAAATATTATCTACTTGATAGGCTTTTATAAAAATTTTGAATATAGTTGGTATAATGGAGTGAAAAATGACATTTGAAGAGGAATGATTGGTTGAGAGTCGATTTTTTTTTTATTTTAAGGGGAAACAATAGGTCAAGAGGAGGAATTTATTTTAAGAGGATTTATTCGGTTATATATCAATGTCAAAAGATGGATACTTAGTGAAATCGATACATTTTCATTGACTTAACGGTTTTCAAAATATAAAAATAAGATTTTGGTTAATTTTAATGATATTATTGGAATCTGAATAAAATATACGATACGTGTTCAGTTCTAAGAAATTGTTCGATTCATGTATTCAAGTATTTATTTGATTTTATTATTATATTTGTAATTAAATTAAAAATTAAAATTGACTAGTATTTAAAAATATTTGGTTACCTATTATTTATGTTGTTATTGACAATTTTCTGAATAATTTAAATATTTACGATTATTTCCAGGAATGAAGAGAAATTGTACGATTAAAAACTATGAGCTGTTGATAAAATACATTAATTTTTATTCAACAAGTACCTAGAACAATTACCTAACAATCTTAAAATTTTTGAAAATCTAACAAATTTTTTTTTCAATTATTTTACAACTTAGTTAATTTAATTAACTGATAAGTACTAGTTTCTTTACGATTTGCTACTGTGTTGAAACTTTTTTTTTTTTAAAAATTCTTATTCAAAGTACTAACAAATTTTATTAAAGATCTATCAAGACTTGTCAAAAATTATAAAACTTTGGTAATTTTAATAAGTATTACTCGATAACTACTATTTTCTTACCAATTTGCTGAAGATCTTATTTTAAGGTCTCAAATTTAACAACTTTCTCACAACTTTAATCAAATTCTAATCCCATGATAATCATAAATTACGTGTATTTTCTTAAAAATTGTCCATAGTTTTTCTTATATCGGTAAAACAAACACCTATATTTCAATCAAAAAAACACGTGTGTATCATAAATTATTTACATTTTTCTTAACAATCTCAAACTTTACATAAATATTGAACTATTTTTATCATTTAACATATACACATTATTAGCCATAAAATAAATATTTCATAAATTGTTGAAAAATAACACATATTTTCATTAAAGTTTTTCCATAAACACTGTAACATATCGATGGTTTAACACACATTTGAGCCATAATTAGTTTTGATATTTATTTGCACATATTTTCTTAAAAATATAGAATTTTTCTTTAACTTTTTACAAACATTTACAATTGTTCTATCCCTCTATACTATGAACCACAATTGAACAAACTTTTTCTATTCAATATTAATTTTATATACTTTGTTGAAAAATTTATATAAAATAATAATGAAAATAATAATAATAAAAACTTGTAATATTATTAATAATAATAAAAATAACAATAATAATAATAAAAAATAATAATAATAATAATAATAATAATAATAATAATAATACTAAAAGAATAAAAATTAAAGAACATTAAAACACTACTTATAAAAAAATAAGTAGTATATTAAAATTATAAATGTTTAAAAATACTATGACATTGACCTACTTTTAAATGACCTTGAAATAATATTATGACTCATCCAATAACCTTGAAAATAATAATAATAATAAATATTAAAACATTACTTATAAAAATAAGTAGTAAATTTATATTTAAAAATGACTAAAAATATTATAACTTTGAGAAAATTATAATAATAATAAAAGACAATAATAATAAGTAATCATGCTAATTAATAATATTAATAATCATATTAAAATAATAAATTATTTCCTTATAATAAAAGTTTTATACATTATTAATAATAATAATATTATTAAAAATAATAATAATAATAAAAAACATAATCAAACCTTAAATCCATTAAAATTCAAAAGAAAACCATAAAATTCACAAAGATCTATTTTAATCATCTTTGTGAATTTTATGGTTTTCTTTTGAATTTTAATGGATTTAAGGTTTGATTATGTTTTTAATGAAATTATTGAAGAAATTAGGGTAAATCTATAATTTTAGAAACAATTAATTTCTTCCTAATTTATTAGATTAGACTTGATTTTAGGATTATTTTAAATAAAAATAAATAAATAAATAAATAAATTTAGGATCAAAATGTTTATGAAACATCTATTTAAGATAATTATTTACCAATTAGAATCCAATTTGACTGATAGATTTTGAATAGTAAATGATATTTTAATTATAATTTTATGTTCTATTTAAATAGTTGATTAAATCAGTTAATTTTTAAAAATATTTTAGTGAAACCTAAAATTTTAATTGATTTTACAGTGTAAATAAAGGGGTCAATAATTACTTTCATTTTCAAATCTAATATTGATTTCATGGATATCAATCACAAAAGTAGTATAATTTAGAGATTTTTAAGGGGATGCTCAGTGTGGTTATCAGTATAGTTATGAAAATCATTGATATATCTCTAATGGTTGACTGGTAATTTTTATTGAATTTATACTTGATTTACTGATTAATTTTAATGAGCAATATGATATATATTTTACAATAATTTAATTTATGTGGGAAACATAGACTTTATTCGATTTAGTCATTTTTGATGAATTTTTTAATTGCTTGAAATTGTTGCCAGAACAAAATTGTGGTGATTTTCGATGGAAAATGATGATAACAATTTTGTAATACTTTAAAGAAAATTTATTTTTATTGGTAAAATTCAAATTTTTATGATAATTTTAAGGGAATTTGATTGGTTGAATACATATAGTAAATATGATTCGAATGATGAATTTTTAAGGAGTAGAGTCGGTTAAACATAGATTTCTAAAGAAATTTTACCTTGTAGGTTTTTAAAAAATATGTATATTATTGGTGCAGTTGGGGGGAAATGTTATTTCAATGGAAATGATTGGTTAAGAGTAAATTTTATGATATTTTAAGGAAATAATCGATTAAGAACAAGTTTGTTGATATTTTTAAGGGGTTAAGTTGGTTGAATATCTGTGTTCAAAGGTAAATATTTTCTAAATGGAGAATATAGAGGAGGAATTTATAATATTTTTAGGGGGATTTGTTCAGATAGATATCAATATGTGTGTAAATCTTTTGAGAGAGTGGAAATATTGTCATTTAAAGAGAAATGATTTGTTAAGAAGAGAATTTATGATCTTTTAAGGGGGAAAGGATTGGTCACGAGATGAATTCTATTTTAAGGGGATTTCAAGAAATTTATTCGGTTGAATATCGATATAAGTCGGTGATTTTTTATGAAAATAATGAATATAGCTTGGATTAATGTCATTTAAAGAGAATTGATTGGTTGAGAGTAAATTTTATTTTATTTTAGTGAGAAACAATTGGCTAAGAAGAAAATTTATGATCTTTTAAGGAAATAATCGATTAAGAACAGATTTGTTGATATTTTTAAGGTACTGAGTCGGTTAAATATCGTTATTTAAAGGGTGATTTCTATAAAAAATAATGAATATAGTTGGTAGGGTAGGGGTAAGTGTTATTTGATGGGAAATGATTGGTCTAGAGTGGAATTTACTTTAGTGAGAAATAGTCAATTAACAAGTTTGTTGTCATTTTTAAGGGGGTTGGGTTGGTTAAATATTGTTATTTAAAGGGTAAATATTATCTAAATTGGTATTTTTATGATTTTTTTTTATGAAAAATATTGAATATGGCTGGAAATATTGTTATTTGATGGAAAATGATTGGTCAAGAGAGTAATTTATAATATTTCTAAAGAAATTTACTGGAATGAATATTGGTATTCAAAAGGTAAATATTATCTACTTGATAGGCTTTTATAAAAATTTTGAATATAGTTGGTATAATGGAGTGAAAAATGACATTTGAAGAGGAATGATTGGTTGAGAGTCGATTTTTTTTTTATTTTAAGGGGAAACAATAGGTCAAG
>CM039682.1:12837344-12839844 GCA_022537955.1 Schmidtea mediterranea | reverse complement strand
TTCTATTGTAAGGCGATTTCAAGAAATTTATTCGGTTGAATATCGATATAAGTCGGTGATTTTTATGAAAATAATGAATATAGGTGGGGTTATTGTCATTTAAAGAGAAATGATTGGTTAAGAGGAGAATTTATGATAATCTTAAGGTAATTTGATTGGTCAAGAGAGGAATTTATTTTAAGGGGATTTCAAGAAATTTATTCAGTTGAATATCGATATGTCGGTGATTTTTATGAAAAATATTGAATATAGTTTGGAATATTGTCGTTTAAAGAGAAATGATTGATTGAGAGTAAATTTTATGATATTTTAAGGAAATAATCGATTAAGAACCAGTTTGTTGATATTTTTAAGGGGTTAAGTTGGTTGAATATCTGTGTTCAAAGGTAAATATTTTCTAAATGGAGAATATAGAGGAGGAATTTATAATATTTTTAGGGGGATTTGTTCAGATAGATATCAATATGTGTGTAAATCTTTTGAGAGAGTGGAAATATTGTCATTTAAAGAGAAATGATTTGTTAAGAAGAGAATTTATGATCTTTTAAGGGGGAAAGGATTGGTCACGAGATGAATTCTATTTTAAGGGGATTTCAAGAAATTTATTCGGTTGAATATCGATATAAGTCGGTGATTTTTTATGAAAATAATGAATATAGCTTGGATTAATGTCATTTAAAGAGAATTGATTGGTTGAGAGTAAATTTTATTTTATTTTAGTGAGAAACAATTGGCTAAGAAGAAAATTTATGATCTTTTAAGGAAATAATCGATTAAGAACAGATTTGTTGATATTTTTAAGGTACTGAGTCGGTTAAATATCGTTATTTAAAGGGTGATTTCTATAAAAAATAATGAATATAGTTGGTAGGGTAGGGGTAAGTGTTATTTGATGGGAAATGATTGGTCTAGAGTGGAATTTACTTTAGTGAGAAATAGTCAATTAACAAGTTTGTTGTCATTTTTAAGGGGGTTGGGTTGGTTAAATATTGTTATTTAAAGGGTAAATATTATCTAAATTGGTATTTTATGATTTTTTTTTTTTTTTATGAAAAATATTGAATATGGCTGGAAATATTGTTATTTGATGGAAAATTTTGAATATGGCTGGAAATATTGTTATTTGATGGAAAATGATTGGTCAAGAAAGTAATTTATAATATTTCTAAAGAAATTTACTGGAATGAATATTGGTATTCAAAAGGTAAATATTATCTACTTGATAGGCTTTTATAAAAATTATGAATATAGTTGGTATAATGGAGTGAAAAATGACATTTGAAGAGGAATGATTGGTTGAGAGTCGAATTTATAGTATTTTTTTTAAAGGGAATTGAGTTGGTTGAATTTATAAAATACTTAGGAAAATTGTTACTTTTTTCATTGATTTAAGGTTAATCAGAATATATCGATAAGATTTTAGTTCTAAGAAATTGATTGATTCATATAACTATTTGTATACAAGTATTTATTTTATTATTATTATATTTGTAATTAAATTAAAAATTAAAATTGACTAGTATTTAAAAATATTTGGTTACCTATTATTTATGTTTTTTTTTATTGACAATTTTCTGAATAATTTAAATATTTACGATTATTTCCAGGAATGAAGAGAAATTGTACGATTAAAAACTATGAGCTATTGATAAAATACATTAATTTTTATTCAACAAGTACCTAGAACAATTACCTAACAATCTTAAAATTTTAAAAAATCTAAAAAATTTTTTCAATTATTTTACAACTTAGTTAATTTAATTAACTGATAAGTACTAGTTTCTTTACGATTTGCTACTGTTTTTTTTTTGAAACTTTTTTTTTTTAAATTCTTATTCAAAGTACTAACAAATTTTATTAAAGACCTATCAAGACTTGTCAAAAACTTTGGTAATTTTAATAAGTATTACTCAATAACTACTATTTTCTTACCAATTTGCTGAAGGTTTTATTTTAAAATTTCTTCAAAGTAATAACATTATTTACAAATTAATCAGTTTTATCTCAAATTTAACAACTTTCTCACAACTTTAATCAAATTCTAATCCCATGATAATCATAAATTACGTGTATTTTCTTAAAAATTGTCCATAGTTTTTCTTATATCGGTAAAACAAACACACATATTTCAATCAAAAAACACGTGTGTATCATAAATTATATACATTTTCTTAACAATCTCAAACTTTACATAAATATTGAACTATTTTTTATGATTTAACACATACACATTATTAGCCATAAAATAAATATTTCATAAATTGTTGAAAAATAACACATATTTTCATTAAAGTTTTTCCATAAACACTGTAACATATCGATGGTTTAACACACACATTTGAGCCATAATTAGTTTTGATATTTATTTGCACATATTTTCTTAAAAATATAGAATTTTTCTTTAACTTTTTACAAACATTTACAATTGTTCTATCCCTCTATACTATGAACCACAATTGAACAAACTTTTTCTATTCAATATTAATTTTATATACTTTGT
>CM039682.1:12814844-12834844 GCA_022537955.1 Schmidtea mediterranea | reverse complement strand
ATATATATTATAAAATACGATGAGTCATCCAATGACCTTGACCTACTTTTGAATGACCTTGACCTACTTTTGAATGACCTTGACCTACTTTTGAATGACCTTGAAAAAATATGATGAGTCATCCAAAGACCTTGAATGAGTCATGGTCTTTGTTTAAAATTAAAAATATTATAAAATATGATGAGTCATCCAATGACCTTGAATGAGTCATGGTCTTTGTTTAAAATTAAAAATATTATAAAATATGATGAGTCATACAATGACCTTGACCTACTTTTGAATGACCTTGACCTACTTTTGAATGACCTTGAAAAATACGATGAGTCATCCAATGACCGTGAATGAGTCATGGTCTTTGTTTAAATGACTTTGAATGAGTCATTGTCTTTGTCTTAAAATTTTTTTGTACTTTTGGACTTAGAAAAATTTTCTCTCAGCCGGGGGGGGGGAGGGGGTACTGTGCTGGATGTGACATGTGCTGGATGTGACACATCCCACTACTAACGCTGCTCAAATTTTTCGAATTAACAAAAATACTTTATTGAAAACTGAAAAGTACAGATGGATTACGGCTAAATTTTTATATGAGAAAAATATTTTATAAAGCTGAGGAATAAGGAAGGATCCCTACAAAAGCTTAATAATAATAATAATGACAATGATAATAGTAAGGATTATGGTAATAATAATAATAATAATAATAATAATAATAATAATAATAATAATAATAATAATAATAATAATAATAATAATAATAATAATAATAATAATAATAATAATAATAATAATAATAATAATAATAATAATAATAATAATAATAATAATAATAATAATAATAATAATAATAATAATAATAATAATAATGAGAATAAATATAACGGTAATAGTAGCAATGAGAATAATAATAAATGTAATAGCGGTAACAATTAATAAAGGTAACACATATAATAGTAACAGTGATAATACTAGTAACAATAATAGGGAGATACTGTGTGGATATTTAACATAACAAAGGGGTTACAGACCATAGAAAAATCATCAACATGGACAACGTTGAGAAGGACTAAGCGAATGGATATAAAGATAAACGATATGAAAGTATAGGATAATATTTGAAGGAGATAGGAGAATAATGGAACCTAAAAATTGAAATCGAGCACAGGCCTTCTATCGGCAGCTTGATGAACCCATGGATCGTTCGGTCAATTATAGCATTAGCAATAGCGCTCACTGTTAGCGGACGATCTACCCACTCGAACACAGTTCCAACGTTGCTTAGCAACGGGTGCCGAGTGGGAAGCGAAAGAATATTTGTATGGGGTTGTCTGGGTAACAACCATATATTTTCATAATATCAACACCCAGAAACCCACCATACAAATTTGGGGGCTCAGCTGAGATTGAAATGATTTTCTTGTAGCCAAACAACCCAAGAAAAACTGAAGCAGATGTCTAATTATTAAACGGGAATGAAATGATTTGTTTAGCCAAACAACCAAAGTAGACCGAAATAGGAATCTATTATCTAGCAGAAAATGTCGAACAAGAATGGAACTTAATAAAGAACGATAAAAAAAACGATTAACCCGACTACAGAATAGAGAAAATATATTAATGAAATAATTGACTAGCCTGCCAAATACAAATTTGGGGCTCAGCATAAAGCTTCGTTATTTGGAAAGATCAGAATCATCCAGTTTAGAAATAACAGCGAGTTTGTCAGTACACCCTCAGCCGAGATAAAATGATTTTGTTGGCAAAACAAACAAATAAAACTGAAATAAGAATCTAATAATCAAACAAAGAAAATGTCGGGAAAACATTTTTACTGAACTCCAAAGAGACAACAATGAGAAAAGGCAAAGTATTGTGAAAAACGATGGATATCTCTACAAAGCGGGAGAATATAGGGACGAAACAAACGGTTCGCCCACCAAATGCAAATTTGGGGCTCAGCTTCTTTAATGGGAAGAATCAAACCAATAAAGTTAAGAAACATCAGAAAGTGACCAGAAGAAACAAGATGCAAAAATCGAGTTATTAAACAGAAAAGGTCGGGACAACATTTTGCCAAAGAATAAAACGTAATGGCAATTGATGGAAAACGATCTAATTGACTACAAAAATAAGAAAAACAGTGCAATGAAGTAAATGAGTAGACACCACATACAAATCTGGGGGCAATAAAAAAAGAGAGATTAGCAGAAAACTATGGAAAACAATGGATTTGTCTACAAAACGAAATGATACAAATGACTCTACAAGTACAAAGTTGAGAACTCAGCAATGAACAAAGCGAACAATATAAAAGATTTCTGTTAGAAACAATAACAAGCAAGAAAACGTCAGGACGACATTGGATAACTAATAATTCGTAAAAACAGCAACAGAAAAAATTTAAAACGAGTTAGCGGCTAGCAAACAGGAGAAGCAGGACATTTGAAAGTAACCACCGAGACGATATTTCAGAAAATTGTATTAAGAAATAAAACAAAAACTATGAAAAACGACCAATGTACCTACATGGAAAGCAAACTAACGAATGAAAGAAATACGGAAAGAAAAGAGCAGTGCGAAATAAAAAGCGAAAAACTTTGTTTGATCATTCAAAGCTGAGATCTAATGATTACTTTACAACGGAAAATAAATGTCAAAGAAAATTAAGAAACTACAAATATTCTCAAGAGCGCTTAGAATGAATGACGATTTTAGATGGAAACAAATAATGATCAAAAACCATAAATGTTGGGATGGAATTTCACCGAAATGCAGACAGATAACAACTGGAAAATACTGAAAGAAACTTTGAAAAACGACCGGTTTGTCAACATGGAAAAAAGAAACGCAGAGTATGCAATGGAAATCATCGTGGAAATATCATCCAAAACAGTAGAAGTAAGAATAAAAATATAAAAATAAATAAAATAAAAATAATAAAAGTAGGGAAAAGGTGGAAATTACTAGGGATAAAGCGATTAGAAAGGGGAAACCACAAAAAAAGGGGTCGTGTAAATGTCGTGTAAATAAATTCCAGAACCATGTAAATAATAATTAGATAGGAACAGCGGTAAGAGTTCGTAAAAAATTGGAAAAATAGAAATTGCCGGATTAATATTGTTTTGAAATAAGACGGGATAATCAAGTCAGTTAAAATATTTTAAACGTAATAAACGATTTACTGAAAGTAATTAATTTAAAGATCAGTATAATAACGGAAAAGGTTGCAACTATTTCGAACCCCGTACTCCTATGAGATGAGAAATATTAGCGGAAGTAACGAACAATCGATTGTGAGAATTACAAAAGACATGAGGCCAAGTAAAGCCAAATTAGATACTAAACGAGAACAGATAATCGATTAAGTTAGAGAAATTGACGAAAAGATAATCCTGATGATGGAGAAACTTAGGTGTAGATAAAAGGAAACGTTCAGGTGTAAATGAAATGAATAGTAAGAAATAAGCGTAGATGAATAAAATGATGATGCTTGTTATTAATGAAAATAAAGGATTAGAGATAATAATGAATTACGAGAATAATAGTTAGCAACCAGAGGAAAATGATGATTGAAAACGAGTACGATGAGTTGAGATTAATAATAATAATAAATGAGACAACAATAGCAACCGAAAGGCGTAAAACATACAGAAAACGCCGAAAACTTCATGAAAGCCGTTAAATAAATTCTGAGTGGACAAGTAAAACACAACTTAAACAGTGAAAGCTGAAAAATCACACATAAGGTACTGTAAAAGTTTCGATGCATCATTTTGTTAGTGTATTTTGTAATGTTATTTATATTATATGGAAATAATAATGGAAAGTAAGATTTAAAACCGAGCTATCATAACGATAGTACGCTTATTCCGATGGGGAACCTTGATCAACCCGAGGAGAGGAAGGTAGTAGGATCCGTCGCAAATGTTGGGGAGTTCCGGGCGAGAGATTGATCACCTCTCTGGGGAACAAACCAACGCGATTACTACAATTTTTGAATTGGGAAAGTGAAGGGGAAACCGAAAATAAAAATAAAAATTGAAAATGCGCATGATTTAGATACCGGTAAGAAAGCTGAAAAGTTAGTAAAGGTACCTAGAGACATTTTTTTCCCTAGCTCGTGGTGAGGCACCAGAGAACAGCTACAGACTGTCGTGTTCAGGATGTTATCAGCCAAGGGACTGGTAGGGCTGAGCCGTTCGATACAAAAACCCGGATACCACACCGAGTATCGAATGAATATTTTTTTTGCTGGGCGGGACTCGATACACAACCCGGATCCCACACCGAGTATCGAGGACACCAAACGGCAGGCGAGGGGTGAACTAACCGGTAAATTGTTCATACTCGAAAGGACCTACTAAGGATCAGATCAGGGCGGCCAATAGAGCCGGAAATCTGACGGGAGAGCGGACGGATAGTAGATAGATATATTAAGAATTTCCGCGCCCATTTATTGCTTCCTTTTCTTTTCACTATTCGGGAAATCAAGTAAACCGTTTTTGGAACTTGGTTGAACGTCTAGGCATTTCCATACTTTTATATTCTCCGAGGTACACAACCCGGATCCCACACCGAGTACTGAGGGAATGTTTTTTTAGTTTTCCCAGCGAGGAGTTCGGTACAAAAACCCAGATCCCACACCGAGTACCGAATATCCGAATGGCGGTGAGGAAGGCGTAACCGGTAAAATGCGCTAGACAAAAGACGCCATGGATTGAGAGTCAGTGTGAGGCCTCAAACTCACCCAAAAGTCACTGATGAAACTCAACTCCGATATTAAAAATGAGATATGATTATGATTAAAGATGAGAACAGATATTATACGATTATGATTAGATGTTAAAGATAAGAGATGATCTTGAAATAAGATATGGTTAAAACAGTAAAGATGTGATCAAGATTAGATACTAAAGATGATATATGATTAAAGTTAAATAGGATATGATTAGATATTAAAGTTGAGATATGATTATGATTAAATAAGATATGATTAGATGAGACAATATGTTTAGATATTAGAGGCCATAGAGTGCCGGATGAGACACGATTATGATTGAATATTAAAGGCCACAGAGCGCCAGTCAAAATAAGATGCCGAAGGCCGGAGAGCCAACGGAAACAATAGAGGGTATAGAGCGTCAGCGACTGAAGATTCAGTAAACGATTTTTAAATCAATGAGACATAGGAAAAATAATTTACAGATTGAATGAGAGTATGAGTATAATGATTTTATTATTGTAATATAGATAATTAATGCGACCACATAGATAATTGATAAGACTCTATAGATAATTGATACGAGGTCGATAGATAATTATTACGAGATATAGATAATTCAAAATAGACTTAAAAATGAAGGGAGATGAATCAAAAGGAAAACGATCACAGCGAATAAAGTTTAAGGAAAAAGACAAGAGGATTTAAATAAAAAGGCCCATTGAGCAGCAGCAGATGAAGTTTAAGGAAAAAGACGAGGGGAGTTAATTAAAAAGGCCATAGCGCATAGAGATTAAGGAATTTTTTTGGATAAACGATAAAGAGATAAAGGAGAACAGTTAACGAGACGATTGGCTATATGAGGGTGATGATTTATTTGAGTAAAATAGTTAATTGATACGACAATATAGATAATTGACGGGACTATAAGGATAATTTAGACGAAACAAATAGATAATTGATACGAGTTATAGATAATTTAAAATAAACTTAAAATGAAAAGACAAAAATGAAAAGATAAAGAAGTTGACGTAGCGAAAAGAACTAAAATAAGGGAAAACAACGAGAGTAATACGATAAAATTAATGCGGAAATTTATGTAGAATAATATGTACTAGATATGTTATTAATTTTTAGATAATTGACAAGGAATAAAGAGATCAAGTAACAACGAAGATAAATCAAGAAAACAAGTAACGAGAAACTGGAATCAAGGAAACCATCGAGTAAAGAAACTGAGAATATACCAAAACGAACAAAGAACAAGGATTAAGAAAATAGACCATTTTATTGGAAGTCAGAGAGAGCGAAAAGCAGCAACGCCTGGAAAACTTAATACAGTAATGACAACAAAACCAATGATTACAACAAGATTAGAAAGTATGGAAACAGAAACCGAAGAATATGATAAAAAGTTGAAAACAAGTACGAGTAAACAGATGGAAAAACTCCGAGAGGAAATTAACCAAGAGTTGCCAAGGAAAAACACGGATGAAACAGAAATATTTTTGAGAGAATCAACAATGTACAAAATCGTACGCGATGAACCGGAAATGAGGAGCCGAGAACCAATATCTTCAAGTTTAAAGAGGAATGTGCAGGAGATGCATTCGGAAAGAAAATGCAACGAAGAAGATTTAAATGACGAAAAGGAAACTGGAAATTCGGAAAGGAAAACAGTTGAAACAAAAGAAGCTGAAACATGGAAAACGGAAATCATACGAGAACGGAAAATATTAACCACAATGGAAGAAAGAGTCGAAAGAAAAAATAATCAAACCGAGGTAAACGATCAAGTATCAGAACCAATAAAAGTAGTGATGGAAACAATGAGCCAAACGAAAGAAATTTACCCTCAAACAAATCAATATATTAAAAAACCATCACGAATTTGCGATATGCCAGTTAAGAGGATTCAAGACAGTACAGGTAAATTTATAAATTATAATAATTATTTCAGGATTAACAACGCGAGCTACAATCTAGTATGTAATATATATTCAAAAGAAGGATGCCGAACTGACCAAGGTTATAAACTAAAGAATTGCCAAGGATGTGATAAAAGAGTCCGCACAGAAAGTATCAGCAGACAACAAATATTAATGAACCCTACACGAAACGTAGGAGAAGAAATGATAATCTGTTTTAATTGCGATCAAACCGGTCATATGTCAAAGAATTGTCAAATGAGAAGATTGCAAAGTCAACAAAAACCATACCAATTCCGGAAAAGTCTACAAAATAACCCAACACAAGAGATTAGACATTTAAGAGATATGACGATAATGAGGACAACCACAAGATTCAAGAGTAGAACCTGTTACAACTGCAACCTAAACGGACACATAGCTGCAAATTGTCCAATAGAAAGAAAATCGAGTCAACCAAAACCGAACAATTATAGTCAAAATACACAAAGCAAAAAGACAAGAGATTGAGCAATTAGGAGGTATAACTCAACGAATATCCGCAAACAATCAAATACAACGAGGTAATACGAAGAGAAACATGAATAAGGTTAGATATCAATGGACCAGAAAATATCCGGAACAGAGAGAGGAAACCCAAGAAATCCGACAAAGACGGATGAACAGAAATCAAATATCGAGTAGAAGCAACATGTCGAGAATAGTCACTACAAAAGAAAATCCACACTGCGGAGCAGTGTGTTGTCAACAGCGACGATGGTATGGCAATAAATAACGAAAATAACGACAAAGAAAATGAAGTAATTAAGATAGACGAAACTCAAGAGCTCAAAATAAAATCAGGGCAAGAATTGAGCAGCGAAGAAAAAATAAAGATAATTCAAGAGTTCACCGAACGATAGACGACGAAAAAGCAGCAAAAACAGCGATAAAAAGATATCGGAAAAACAAAAACAAAATATCAAAATACGAGGGTACTACTACAAAAATCGAAAAGAGAATCGATAAGGAAAGCGAAAATAAACATGTTACAACAAGGGCTAAACAATAATGAAAAGGACAAGAAAGACGAACTTCATATAAACGTGGAAAGTAAAGTATTGGAGTCGAAATCTATACAAACAACAGGAGACAATATAAAAATAGGAGTGGCGTCAATCGAACAAGAGGTAATTGATATTTTAATGGTTAAAAAATTTCAGAGGGAGAACTAATCGAAAAGAGAATCCAAAGACAACAAACAAGAAATCTGAATATGCAAGATAGATCAAAAACAGTCAGTGAATTGATAATTGAGACAAAAGAAGATGTAATTGAAGAACTCAGCAAAACAACGAATGTGGAAAGGAAAATTACAATGCAGCATGAATATGCACAACAAAACACGACTAAGAAAACCACAACGAACGAAGAAAGTACCTGGACAATCGATACGAAAGCTAAAGAAGTAAATATTAGAAATATCGTGAAACTTGTCAAAAATCGGGACACGAAGAGAACGACTGCTATCGACATCAAATATGCCAACAAGGCGGGAAGAGAGGCCAAGTAAATATCAATTGTCACAAAGAACTCGAAACATGTCTTAACTGTCTAAAATGGCGACACGTGACTCGGAATTGTCCAAATAAACCGACTCAGAACCCATCCGGAACAGTGGGACTAATAAGAGGAAGCAATAGAAAACCAGATGAGATCAATACTAACACCAGAATAAAGCCAGCGAATGACACAAGTGTCAAATCAAGCTACGAATCAGGAAACGACATGACAACTGGAAGGCAGAAAAACCTATTAGACATGACGAAACAAGTTACCAGAGTCATAAACAGCCAAGAGACAAAAGCAAAACATTATAGTGATCAGGTGAAACAGAAACGAGAATATAACGAAATCCACGATGATAGAATGAATTACCGGAAACAGATGGAAGCAATCATCAAATTAACTAAGGAAATAATGCCGAAATGGACCAGAAACAAGAATACCACCCAGATATTAGAAGAAGTAACAAAGATGATCACGAACTACACAAAAGGCTCAAAATCAACACCAGAAATCAGCATCTGAAAGAAAAGAATCCCAATATTATTCACAATAATTGACATAGCGGGTAATACACCACTATATCATGCCATAGAATGCGAAAACAAGGAACGAACGATGGAAATTGTCGAGGCAATGAACCAAGGTGGACAACACACAAATATCAGAAATGAGAAAGGACAAACACCCATGATGATTGCAGTGTCAAGAGATGCGTCAACGAAAATTATGAGGTAATTATTAAAAACCGGATCAACTCTAAATGAGAAGGACAATAAAGGAAAAACGATGTTAAATTATATTATGATGTCGCGAGAAGCAAGAGCAATAGATTTCATTACGATAAATGAAATTCAAGATGACATCGAAATAATAAGACAAAATTTAAACCCAATCCTTGAAGCAATCGAGAGAGGATACGAGGAAGCAGCAGAAAAACTGATCAAGTGGAGAAAAAGAAAATCTGATAACAAAATCATAGATGTAAACAAATTTGAAAGCAATAAAAATATATTACTAAAAAGACCAATAAATTCCGAGTATGAATTACCAAAGACGATAAAAGCCCTGTTAAAGAGAGGAGAAATAAAATTCACGGACAATAAAAGAGAGCCTGAAAGAATAGGGTCCAGAAAGGAAGAATTAGAAACATTTGTAGGAGAATGGCACCGGATACAACGAAAATCTAGCGGTAGAAAACAAGAAATTGATGACATCAGAAATGGAAGGAAAATGATAATCAAGATGTATGAAGATATAATCAAAGAAATAAAAGCCGAGGACAACAGGATTGAGAAGGCTCGATGTAATAAAAGCCAGGACAAAAAGGATGATGATGACGAAGACAGGAAAAATAAGATGATAACGAAGAGATAGAAAACCGAGCTAGTAATAAAAAGCAAAATTCAGTAGCCTACAAAGAAATAAGACAACAATCAAAGCCAAATAACGTAGACGATCAGAAAAGATCAAAAGATGAAGAAAACACAGACAAAATCTGTTGGAAACAAATGATAGACTCACAGAAAATTCAAAATCGAGAGAACAAAGCAAGTCAAGATATGAACTAATACCCAAGTATGATATGGACGCAACAACCACCGTCACTAATGGCACCACAAGTGCTCAAGTGAAATCGACATATATCATGTAACTGACGAGAGATGCGGAGGGATACGCACCTTGCGCGAAGACCCTTTGGAGATAAAGTAATAAATAGTTAGAAATGTGCATATAATTTATATAACAGATATGTTTATATAGTAACGTATAAAAGTAGTTTATAAATACTATATGGAATGAATATAATAATATCCAATAATATATAAAAGTAGTATATAAATATTATAGTCGAGGAGCGAAAACCAATTAACAAATCAGACGATGTGACAAAGAATAAAGCGGAATGAGAAAGACAAGTGATGCGATATTACGTTAAAATTGAGAAACGAATCAATTGGAAGCTAACCAAGTATATCAAACAGTAAAGCGCAGTTATAGCAACAATGCCCAACATCCGAAAACTAAATGTACAAGCAAAATTAGACGAGTTCAAACCAAGTATCGGAGCAGAAATTGAAATAAACCGGCTAAGAGGTACCGAAGCCGTCAAGAAAATCAGAAACAAGAGTAGACTTGGAGAGCAAATTAAAATTTAGAAAATCCAGTACAATCAAATGAAAGACGAAAATGAGAAACAACGATAACAAATCCACGATCGAAGCCAAATAAAGCAGCAAAATAGCAAAGAAATTACCAACACAAAACGGAAGATAATGAAGAAATAAATGAAATATTAAGCCAATGAAAAAGACGATGGAAAATAATTTGACAAAAAAACCGAATCAAGTAATGAGAAACTGGCGAATAACAACAAAGGACAGCTAACTGAGAAACGAAATTTGTGGTGATTGAGTTAAATGGAAAAACTAAAAAGACAAAGAAATAAATGTAGCAAAGGAGTGGAAGAGACTCAAAATTAAAGCAAGGAAAAGAGCAAGAAAAACGTCCAACTGCAAGGGAAATAGATGCAGCCAAGTGAGACAAAAATGAATATCACGGAATAGTAATTTCAAGCAAGACCGACGTTCAATAGCGGATATGAATAAAGAAAGGATCAGAGAACAAACCAAAACCAATCCAACAATCAAAAATCAGATAACAAGAAAGACAAATCAAATCGGTAAAGAGAGAATGCAAATGGCAATGCCAATAAACGACAAGACAAAAGATGATGAAACTGAACTACAAAATGAATCCAATCAAAATGGAATATCGAAAGAATCTTGAAAATCGTAATAAAGGCAAACAAAGAAGATAAGCGATGTTAAAATAAAGTTAATACCAATCACAAAAACGAGAAACCAGATATGATAATAAAAGCAACAGAGATAAAGAAGGGAGAGAAACAGAAAGTCAAACAACTACCCAAAATCAAGAGAAATAATAACAAGCCCTATTAAAGGAACCTGAAAATTATTATAAAAACAAGGAAAGCGAAAGCAGCATGATATTGGCGATGAGAAGAAGGATAGCAGTAATAAGCTCATATGTACAACCTAGCATCCCTTAGAAAGATGTCGAAAAAACCCCAATCAATCAAACGATGCAAAATATTACCTGTAGCAAATATGCCGAGATATGAGAAACCCAAAGGATACCAATCACGGACGGATCAACTCCTAATATACCCAATACCAAAAGGATTAAAACCAGAAAAGTAAATATACTAAAAATCAAAGTGAACGAAGCCAAAACTTAGACAGATTGTTCAAACCCTTAGAACTCTAGAAAATCAAATCCGAAAGTCATTAGAAAAGGAAACACCCATCAAGGAAACCATATTCAAATAATCATGGATACTCTTTAGAAACCCTACAAAATAACAGAAAAGAACCGAAAACCGAGAACAAACAGCCCAAAATCGATAACCGAAAAGAAGAAACCCAACCAACCTCAAAGAATCATGAATAATCCCGAACTGATCAATTATCATTAAACAATCGAGAAGAGATAATATAATAACGGGTCATCTATTCACAGAATCCAGTTGAACTTCACCCAGTTTCAAGATGCTAAAAAATCAACAACCAAAAGCAAGAATATCAATTTACAACCCAAATTCCCAGATACACCATCAAAAAAGGAGTCTTGAACGAAATATTTAATCTATTCTTCTGCCAATCTTCCAAACAATTAGCACCTAATCAGTCCTATATCAAATAAAGTCAATTTCCCAGACTAAACAAAATCTCAAAGCTAAATCTCACAACGGATACCGATTCGTCAAAATCAGAACCTGTTAAAAAAAGTAATCAATCAGAAAGCAAAGAAAACCAAGACCTTAGTGAGATGAATATCTAAGTGACAGAATATTGAACTCCTGATTAACAATGAACTAATAATTCTTAGACTATTAACTATTCTTTATGTGTAATCATAACCGGACTGTATGTCCTCTTTCACTTCATCTTGAAATCCATATATTGATGTATACTGTATGATTATTTTTATGCATGTGGGTTTTGAGGTCACGACCCTGTAGCTCGTAGACCCAATTGAATGGAAAATGTAAACTCTGTATAGTTCATAGCCTAAATCTTTTAGAAATTGCGGGTCGCAATTTTACGGGCCCGGGAGTGTTTTATGTCGGGCCAGCACACAAATAGCCTTGAGAATTGTTTAAATGCATCAGTAATACAGCACGAAAACCCAGCACTAAGATAACTAAGATACAATATACAACACCAATTAAACATTTTAAAATCTGAGAGAATATAAATAAATATAAAATCAAAAACATTAAAGTAAAATAAAATAAATACAAAATGCATCAAGAACCGCACGAAATTTACATAAAAAATAACATAATAACAAGAAAATTCGACCGTAAAATGACCATTTATATAAAAGTAAAAATTAATGAATTTAATGAATAAAAATAAAATATTTTTAGCTGAATAAATTTATTTAAAAATGTTAAAGATAAATTACCAATTTAAATTAAGAAATAAATAAAAATTTAATTTAGATAACACAAATAATTTCAAGGTCGAATTTTGTTTAATCGCAATAAAATTAACACGCAAGGTTAAGGCCAAATTGTAGGTATATATACCGATGTGTTTTCACAAATTTTCAGTTTTATTTTTCGGAGAGAAAATTTTCAATTTTAGTGGTAACTTAGTTAGAAAATTAGTTGATGTGCGTAATTAGTCGAGAGCCGTGCTTTCAGGCAATTAACACGGGTAAGTGTTTTGTCTGAACACGACCACTCTCGGCTAGTGTATAATTATTGATTAAAATTTTAGATTGGAATTAAATTTATGGAATATACGCAAATAAAATTTATGGAATTTTTTGATATGAATGTAGAATTTATATGAAGGATATATGATTTTGCCTCCGAACTTTTATCGAATTTAGACGGTAACATTTAAATTTTTATTTTTATTTTGTGGCCCACAGCCAAAACAAACTGCAAGTAATTAAAATCACACATAATCTATCGAACCGTGTAAGTGCGTGGAATATCGCCAATGATTCGTGCCCGTGAAGGCTCCGGCGTGCGGAACGCAGGAGTTGGAACGTCATTATTATCCGTAGATAGGTGAAATTGGAGGGTAAATGAGTAGTCTTTTGGCTACTCCTTCATCATCCGTTTCCTGTAATATTAACATAAATTTTTAACAACAATCGGCTCAAAATATCTAACACCGAGTAGTCCAGTGGGCACTCATTAAATATAATTTGAACATAAATAGATCTTAAGGACAAAAAGGGGGAATGGGTAGCGGGGAAAATTGCGAAATCGTTGCAACAGTTAAAATGAATAGCCATCGGAAAAAGATTAATCCGAACGACCAAAATCATGAAAAATAATGTTTTAAAATAATATATAAGGATTTAATAAATTATGTTGAATTGAAACGGAAAATATGGGCAGAACGCTGCGCAAATTTTTGGAAATAGTTAAACATTTATCATAAAAACTGTAAAATAAGGGCGGAACACTGCTCAAATTTTCCGAAATGATTAAAATACTTATAGAAAATAGTCAAATAAAAGCGAATTTTCGTTCGATTGTTAGTGTAATATTCTTATAAACCGTAAAATAAGGGTGGAACGCTGCTCAAATTTTCCGAATCAACTAAAATACTTATAGAAAATAGCAAAGTGAAAATGAAACTGTAAAATAAGGGCGGATCGCTGCCCAAAATTTCCGAATTGATGAAAATACTTATAGAAAATAGTAAAGTAAAATGAAATGTTGTTCAAATGTTAGTGTGATATCCTTATAAAACCGAAAAATAAGGGTGGAACGTTGCAAAATTTTTCGAATTAACATAAATACTTTATCGAAAAACCGGAAAAATACAGATGGATTACAGCTAAATTTTTATACAAGAAAAATATTTTATAAAGCGGAGGAATAATGAAGGATCCCTAGTAAAAACTTGATAATAATAATGATAATAGTAAGGATAATGGTAATTATAATAATAATAATAATATAATAATAATAATAATAATATAATAATAATAATAATAATAATAATAATAATAATAATAATAATAATAATAATAATAATAATAATAATAATAATAATAATAAAAATAATAATAATAATATAATAATAATAATAATAATAATAATAATAATAATAATAATAATAATAATAATAATAATAATAATAATAATAATAATAATAATAATAATAATAATAATAATAATAATAATAATAATAATAATAATAATAATAATAATAATAATAATAATAATAATAATAATAATAATAATAATAATAATAATAATAATAATAATAATAATAATGGTGGGTTACAAGGTTTCGTTGTTTGTTTATTTTTATGGTTGCCCCAGTAACGCCATACAAAATGATTCTAGCGGCCACTTGGCACCCGTTGCTAGGCAACGTTGGAAATGTGTTCAAGTGGTGGATTGTCCACAAAAAGTGAGTGCTATCGCTAATACTGTAATTGCTCGGACAATCCTCGGGTTCACGAGCTGTCGATAGAAGACCTATGCTCGCTTTGCTCTGTCCCTTGTATACGAAAGTTCAAATTAAATCCAGGTTGTTCGAGAATACGGTGCGGGTACTCGCGAAGATGATTTCATACCAATCATACCTTATAGCGGGTTACTTGGGTTTTAAATTAATAATAAGTACAAGTTTATTTAATGAAAGAAATGACGTGCACAATATCCATAAGTTAATTCGGTTGACTTGACGGTTGCGCGGCTCGGCGTCGGGCACGTTCCTTGCGTCCCGGCCGGCGGTTGCTTGATGGGGTGGTTGTCGGCTTCGATGTTGGTGTGACATTATTGTGGGAATTTCGACTCGGCAATTGGGTTGGGGCAAAGATGAGCGGGTACGTTACCGCTTCCTCTTCCCGACAGGCTGCTAGGGCAACTTCTAGCCCCCTGATTTGTGTGCGAAGGCTCTGATTGAGTTGACGCTCCTCCGCCCAACCCTTTTGAGCGGCAGTGAGCCGGAGGTAGAGTGTCTTCGTCTTTTTAGGGTCCGTCCAGGTTGCTTTGATCTGCTGCGCCTTTCGAGCTATCTGTATTATCTGACTGAGTAGATCCGCGTTGGCCCGCCTACCGCGGTCTAGTTCGGTTTGCATCAATTGTAGGGCCGACATCGCTATAATAAAAGAAAGTATTCAAAATTCCTTTATGAGTTTAATGAGATAAAATTCCGATTATTACAAACACAGTTATAAAAGTGAAATCTATTTATAGAGAAAATTAAGACGAACGCCTTTTTTAAATTATTTAAATCTCAATAACATCAATAAAGTAAATCGTTATTTATGTTCTTTGCCCGGGGAATCAAGGTGCTACAAAGAATTTCCTGACCCCTTCCTCTGGAGAGTAACCTGGAATGATGGGTAACGGACGTCGGGTATTGCGGGCCGGTCGAGTCGGGTAGGTCTCCGCAATGCGCCCGACGAGGATGTCCTCTTCGACATTGGCGAGGTACATCCGGGCTCTGACCACGTTTAAGTCGACTTGGTCTTGTATTTTCTCCCACTGAGCAAGGAGGTTCCGCGCGTGATCGCGGATTTCTTCGGCGGGATACTGTTCCTCATTTGGCCTGCGGGGGTCATCTTCCTGGCCCAGAATCTGCCAATGGGTCGGACAAGATCTTTTGGAACGCGGCTCCTCGAGGGTCATTGGCGGGCGCGCTCTCTTCCAAGCCCGACGCCATTCATCTGCCTCGCGGGCGGATATCCATTCGGGAAGCATTGGTTCTTCTAAAATCGTGATAGTCAGATGATTTAACATAATGCAATCTCGAAATAGTTTATAGGGCGTATTACCGTTAGAAAGTTAATGCTCATTACTAAATAAATATTGCAGGTGGACAATTTTCACCACTCTCAGGGTATTTTGAAGGGTTGGTCAACGGATATCGCCTCACGGGGATGTTCTTAGGGTTATCTAAGTCGTTTATGGTAATAGCTAATCGCTTAGTATTTGTCAAGAAAAACAAAGGGTTTAATCATCACTCTATGGTCTAGATATGAGGGCATTAATTGCTTGAAAATTTATACTACATCTAATTAATATTTACATGATAAAAACACTTAACTATGGCTGGGAGGACATACTTATTCAACTCGTGTAAACATAGCATGATTATTGTTGATCATTCGGAAAATCATCACTATCTTGGGTCGAAATCTTTACGAAAAAACCTAATGGGACTGACGAGTGGCAATCTCTGATCTACGCAGTATCTATGGCTTTATAGCGCAAGAAAGTTGTTAATAAAACGTGGTTAACTATTAAAATCATTGATTCCGATATTCCTGAACCTTCCGATTAGTTATAGGGAGTACATTTATCAGTTAGTTTAACGTCCAGGGGACCTAGTATCTAAACTGGATGTTATTAGATTTATGATGATGACATTTATGAATTTGAATTTAGTCAATTATGATATTCCTTCCCTGCTTATTAAAGGTTCATAAAAATAAATATAAAATATACGTAAATGAAATCTCCAATAAGTTTAGCATTATTTGATTAGGATTAAATCACATATAATTCATTTAATAATAAGACAAAATTCTTATGCGACAAATTTATATTAAATCGAGAACATTAATTCATTAAAATTGTTATTAGTTTGAAGGAAAATCTACCTGTTGTCATTATGGGAAATTCCGGAAGCTCGGGAGAAAAGATTGGTCGGTTTGTTGGCGTTTCGGTGTTAGAATTACGTTGACACGACATAGGTGATAGTTTTTGGTTTGGTTTGTAAAATGGTGTTTCGTTATTGATCCTAACTAATAAGGTGGAGCGTGTATGATACAATGAATTTTGTCTTCCGGTATGTACCAATCTTTACTCGGCTCTCGAAATGGTAAATTTTAATTATTTATCCGAAAATGTGAGGTGATAATTTGGTAAACTAAAATATTATTTGTGTATCTCACACACCGCCTAATCGTGGACCGGATGTTAGAAACGAAGAATCACAATCGACGTTCGGATGAATTTTGGACTTATTGATTCATCCAAACAGTTGCGACATCCGTTCGTACTTTGTATATGTTCATTGAGATATTAACCATATCTTAAATTTTTGGAATGGATTAATTGTTGGAAATCGGTAAGTTTTCTCTTGTTTGGGTATCAACGGCGGAGGACTCACACGTGACGTTGCAAATTTTCCAACCTCACTGCGAGCGTTCCCACGTTGATTCCAACTCTCCGCATTACCTTTGTTTTTAAAGATTTTAATCATTTATTTCTTAATGTTTCTAGAAGTTGTAATTTATGAATTATCGTAGGTATTCGCTCATCTGCAAGTATTGGATCTTGTTTTGTCAGTTTATATGCTTACTGAATGGTATTTATGATGTTACGAGTCGGTTCTATTATATGATGGATTTATTGTTTACTCTATGGGGTTAGATAATTTTCATTTCATACATTGATTAGTTTATTATTCAATGTCCAGAAGATGTTGGAGACTTGGGTTCTGGCAATCCGTGGAATTATTTGGTGCTAGGCGAGGACGGTTAGTTATTCAATGTTTTCGATCGCGAATTTATATGATTTTAATGGTGATATGGGGGTTAATCATGGAAAATCCATGTCGTCAGTATTGCCGAAGTGATATAAAGGAAATGGAGACAGGTGGATTGTTACCTTAGCCGGTTGGTTTCTCGTTAGGAGTCAGTAATCTCTTTGTATTTAGTGCATTAAATTTTCCTCCGCTTTATTAGTGTTTTGTATTTTCCATTTTTTCATTTAATTATTTAAGCTAGTTCAATTTGGTGCGGGAATTGATCAATATTTGGGCTTGGTAATGATTATCTTTCATTTATACGGGAGATTGCAAAGGTTCTGTTACTATTTCGACTAATAAAATGCGCTCTGGTTTGAGATTCGGTTAGGTTTATTACTTTATTTTTACTCCACGAATTATTTTAATTCTTTATCAATAAATTACTAATGAATCACTTTATTTAACCAATGGACTTCTTGATTTTAATCACAGAATTACTTTATTTTTACTTTAAAATTTGTTCAACAGGCTACTTTATTTTAATAAATTATTTAAAAATTCTTAATTAATAGATCAAAGCTGTACTTTATTTTTATTCAAAGATTTCCTGGATTTTATCAAAGCATTAATTTACTTTTATTCAAATTAATTTAATGTCAATTGAGGAATTACTTGGTTTAACCCACAACTTTCTTTAGCTTATTCAACGAATTAATTTACTGTTAGTCAATGAATTTACATTATTTAGCTCTAGTCAACAAATTAATTTTAAAAAAATGACTTACGTTAATTTTACTCAATAATTATTCTAGTCAATTTAATTTAATCAATGAGTTATTTATCTTTAACCAATAATCAATAATTTACTTGAATCAATGAATTACTTATTTAATGATTTTTGTTTTGTATTCCGAAATGTAAATTCGATTTAATTATACCAATGATTTTTATCTAATTTATTTCAAAATATCAATCCAATTTAGTTATGTCAACGATTTCAAATTAATTTATTTCCGTACCCTTTCCCTTTAATAGGCCTTAGGCGCATTTGTGTTTATATTATATTTACTGAGTGCCCACTGGACTACTCGGTGTGTTGATTTTTAGCCGTGTGTAATATAATTTTAGGTCGATTTTACAGAAATGAGAAACGAGGAAGTAGCCAAAAGACTTCTTCCTTATTTCTCGTTTCATCTATACGGATAATATTGACGTTACGGCCCCTGCGTTCCGCACGCTAGGTCTTCACGGGTACATATCATTGGCGATTTTCCACGCACTTACACAAATCTGTACTATGTATATTTTACTATCTTGCAATATGTGTTGGCTGTGGGCCGGAAAAATTTCGACAAAGGTTTAATTAAGTTTTAAGTAGGTAAAACAATTTATAAATAATATAAATATTTATTAAGCATATAACAAATAAACATAAATTACCCTACTTTCCATTTCATAAAAATCAAATTCATAACATTGCATCTCCCTTCACGCCGACTTCCAAGCAGAGCTCCATCGAGGTTGCGAGGAAGTGACGTGGAGAGAGAGCTCCAAAAATCAAACTATTTCTCACCTAAAATTATAGATTTTCAAAAATGGTTTTATGGTTTTGTTTCGAAAAACAGTGTTAAAATGGTTTTTCGGTTAACTTTAATGTGAAAATGGATCAGTATTTATACCTATTTTCTGTCCCTAACCTCGCATGTTAAATTTGATGCAGTAAAACAAAATTCGACCTAGTTATTTTCTAGTGAATTCTATTCTTTAATTTTATTATTTTTTTAATTTATTTTAATAATTTTTCATTTAGAATTTTTATTGAATTATTACTAATTCAAATTTTTTGATTTAAGTTTCATTTTCATGAACTTTTATTAATTTATTAATTTTTGTCGAATTTGTTGGGTTTTCTTGTTATGTTTGTGTTGGTATCGTGTGGATCTTGGTGCACTTTGTTATTATTTTAATTTATTTTTATGTTTATTAATTTATATTTAATTTTCTTTTTTCTCATATTTGATAGGGTTTAATTGATGTTTCAATAGGTTTATTTAAATTTGCATGTTGTATTTGCATGTGTGTTATTGATCCATTTAAACATTTTCCAAGGCCATATGTGTTCTGGCCCAACAATAATAATAATAATAATAATAATAATAATAATAATAATAATAATAATAATAATAATAATAATAATAATAATAATAATAATAATAACAATAATAATAATAATAATAATAATAATAATAATGATCATAATTAGGA